>JANEYF010005319.1:0-27152 GCA_029963845.1 Rhamnusium bicolor | reverse complement strand
CTATCGACCCGACATTATATGGACCATTATTGACCAACTTGCACATTTCAGGAAGAAAAGAATGATTTAACTACAGAGAGGTTAAAGAATAAATTTAACACTTCAACTCCAACAAAAGCCCATCAAGAAATCCGAACAATTAGAACCTACAAGAGTAGTTCACAATGTGTCCAGTTACCATCTCAATGAGGCCTCGTTGAATGTATTAGCCAAGGGATTTAACTTCGCGATAGCACCAGCACGTCTACCGGTAAGAGAACATAATCACGAGGTGCCAAGAGTCAGCCATTGGCAAATTTAGATCAATACCTAGCGGAAACTATACGCCAGGACACGTCACGTGTATTAAGAACAGCCCGTATACCAAAGAGGAATCTACAACACTAAAAATTAGAAGCACCTGAAGACCTTACGACAAAATGAGGACATCATAATCTTACCCGCAGACAAAGGAAACACAACAGTAGGAATGAACAGCGACGATTATCATACAAAAATAGAAAGTCTACTAGGAGACACTGCATATCAACTTATTACCACAGATCCTACTACTTACCTGGAGAAGACGACAAAAGCCAAAATCAAAAGCCAGTCCAATCCATAAAGAGACACAGAACCAGATCATCCGCGAGAGAAGTCTTCAAGATGTCCAAATTTTATGGTCTACCAAAGATTCACAAAGAAGGAGCTCCCCTAAGACCAATTGTTAGCTCAATAGGGTCACCCACACAGCAGTTAGCAAGACACTTAGCCAGACAACTACAATCGTTTGCCAGGAAGTTAAATCCTACGTGAAAAATGCAGACTATTTCATTGAGTTATTTAAGAAATCAGACCGTCCAAGCGGAACATCTTCTAGTGAGCTTCGATGTCATATCCTTGTTCACCAATGTACCCGTAGAGGGAGTCACTCGACATTATCAAGCGAAAATATCATCCAGCAGATCATATTCTTAGACTAACTCAACATTGCCTAAATAATACCTATTTTACATACAATGAGCAACGCTACAGACAAACCGAAGGAGCCCCGATGGGCTCCCCCTATCTCCAGTTATTGCCAATCTCTTTATGGAGGATTTAGAAACTCGAGCACTACAATCTGCACCATTAAAACCAAGCCTATGGCTAAGGTACGTCGACGACACATTTGTGATTTGGACTCATGGAAGAGAGAATCTCACTAACTTCTTAGAACATCTGAATAGTATACACGACAAAATTAAATTCACCATGGAGGTAGAGACTGACAGTCAGCTACCATTTCTCGACGTACTGGTCAAGAAGAAGCAGGACGGAAGTCTAGGCCACACAGTTTATGAAAGCCACTTACACTGACAGATACCTAAATGCACAGTCACACCACCATCCAGCATCCCTTATCTGTCTGTCATTCACATGAACTTAAGTGTATACACTGCCTAAATTTAAAATCCGTCCAAAATATAGATAAAAAACTGACCATGATGTCAGGGGCCCAAACTGCTATGTATACAATAAAACTTTTTCCAAATTTAAATCTACCATTCTCCAATACAGAATAGCAATCAATGCAAATAGGGTCAGGTGCAGAAAACACATTCTCTGTTACTCGCAAAATGTATGTGAACCTGGCACAAAAACATCAACTCTCTTTAACATCGTTTTAATCATTGAGTACCAGATTTATGCGTTTACTGTGACATGGTGTTCGGATAGTATACGAAATTCAGAGTTATTTGATCTTAATCGTTACAATGTTTTTAGAACTGATCGGAATTTTAACGCTACTGATACTAATAAGAGGGGCGGTCCTTTTAGCTACAAATAATAATTTCAATGAGCTTCTATTAAATATCCAGTATGCGACAAATTTAAGGATATACAAGCCATATATGTTCGGGCATTTAAGATCAAACTTAACTTTCGCTGGTTATTTGTTATAGTCATTTATATACCTCCATCTCGCAGTAACAATGAATATTAAATCCTATACGATTGTTTGGCCTTACTGTTATTAATACAGGATGCCTCGCTAAAAACGTCGCAAGTCGTAACTCCGTTATTTCTTGTCCGATTTTAAGAAACAGAAAAACTAAATTAATGGTTAGCAAAATACTACAAACTGGCACTGAATTTGTTTTTTTTTCAACATCAACTGTAATGTCAGGCGATTGTCAACTTTTTTTTAAATGAAAGGCTATATTCTTTTACTTTTAGTCTGCTAAATTTTTTTCTGAAATCAACGAGGTATCACAACTTGATTTTCGTGCAATGTGAGTAAGTAAAGGTTTATCAATATTAATTTGAGCTTCTAATAAAATTACCAAGTGTGCTACAGAAAACAATCAAATCAACAAACCGAGGGAAAATGTCATTTGAGCTTCTACATTAATTCTTGTATTACTAAGTGTGCCATGGAAAACAATGAAATCAACAAAACGACAAATTTGTACAGATTTGTACTATTTTTAGTATAAATTATCGTTCCTTTGTGAAATAATACATTTTGATAATGTTGGAAAATTTTATTGTAACAATGAAAAATATTATAAGTATGCACAAATTGTTCGCCACCTTGACGAATAAATATTTTACACCTTCGAAATACTCCGGTTTCGTTCAATACAAAATTGCGAGATATTTCGCGACAAATGTTGTTTATTGTCTGTTTTAAAATGTCTTCATTTTCCGGATGTGCTAGATACATTTGATCTTTAAGATAGCCTCAGAACTAAAACTCGAGTGGTGTGATATCAGGAGAACGAGCAGGCCAGCGAATTTCTCTAGGCGTGCCTATTCACCTTGCACCAAATGTAGCATTTATCCAATTAACATTTACTCTTGCGTTATGTGGAGTTGCCCTATCTTGTTAAAAATAAATTCTATTAAATTCTGCAAGAGACAAGTCATCTAAAAAGTTTTCAAAATCTTCAGTCAAGAGTTGATGGTATTTTTCTTGAGTTAGTGTGTCATCTATGAAAAATGGTCCTATCAACCGATCGCTTAGAATACCGCACCAGATATTAACACTAAATCTTCGTTGGAAATTATTTGCGACAATAATTCTGGGATTTTCCTGGCTCCAATATTGGTGGATGTTTTTTTAAATGCCATTATTGCTAAAAGTGCATTCATCAAACCAAATCATTTTCCCATAAAAATGACGATCTTGTTGAATCGTGTTTAAATAAAAACGACAAAATATGCTCTCTTCGACCACGATCATTTTCCTCCAATGCTTGAACTTTTTGAGATATGTAGGTTTTGAATTTGTGCCTTTTTAATATTTTATGTACAGTAAATTTACATCGCAGTGTTGTTCATAATGTGGCGAATGCGCTGGGCATAACAAATGTAAAATAGTTATTAATTGAATCGACTTTTATTTTAATGAAAATCCATCGTACGAGTAGACACAAAAATAAATTTGTTTATTTAACATCCCAGAATTTTAAATTTTATATAATATTACCCTCGATATTGGGTAAAAATTAATTAATTATATTAGAAGAAAATGGGTACCTACAGTAATAAATAATCGACGGTGAAGAATAGCAGCCTCCCTATGTTACCATTTACAACGAATAATACTAAGGTTTATCTGCAGTTATATACAATTACAAAAAAGGAAATGAAAGATACAATAAAAAATATGCATCTATAACTTTGTTCATTTTAATTTCTAGTGTTAGCCTGGATAGAAAACAAAATGCACGCTGATTCTTGGTGCATACGGCAAGTATAAGTACACAAGTGCAAAGTTCCAATAGTGGTTCATTTTCATGTTTATTTTATTTCATACGCATCGGTCGTAGTTAGACGTTTCACTCATTTAACTCCAACCAAACACTGCAAAGTTAAAGTGAATAGAGTTTTAGTGCAAAACCACAAAAGAGACTAGAATCTGGTCATTAATTCATTAAGACTTGCTGATTGGAACTCTGGAAAAATAAAACATATTTGAACTTATAATATATCGTCCGTAGAGTGAGACAAAAATATAAACAAAAACAAAAGTTAATTATGATATTTAAAGTGATTATAAAAACACACTGATTATATTTATATGTAGGTATATATGTATATGGAGGACTTATTGTTATGTATTTTTTTTTGGTGTCCACTAAGAAATGATGCTTTAATTTCAATATAAATTGGCCTATCAAAATTTTTTATTATAAAAACTATACATGTTATATGTAAAAGATTTTCTATTTTTTTATTTTTGTCTTTGTTAGTCCCATTAAATGTTCATATTTATTGTTTTGTACGTAATATTCATATCATGTATTTTTTTTACTTTGTATGTTTTTTGCACTAAAGACAGTACAAGATTTGTCACGTGAAGTTTATAGGTATCTGTAAGAGACAGGATGTCTTTTAAATAATAAAATACTATAATTTTTTTTATTTTCAGATTCATAAAAATGTATTATTACCTAAAATAATATCTAAAACTTATCTAAAATGACTGATTCAGATCAACCTTAGAAAAATTATACTGAACCAATATTTTAAAATTTTATATTTAACAGAAATTTTCATATTTACATACAGGATTTCTCAAAAGTAAACAGCCATATGAAACCACGGATAGAAAATGCAATTTTGAGCAAAAAATGAAGTAGTGTCTGGAAATGCTTCCTAAGGGTCCTTTAAAAATGACCTTCAGACACTGGTTTTTCATTTTGTATCTCCGGAACCATTTAAGTTAACTATCCAAATATGCCATGCATTTATCTTTTTATATAAAACAGTGTTTGCATGTTGTCAGCGATACAAGTCTTATTAGTTTATAACTATCAAAGTTATGGTATTTATCGATAGTATTGGAAATTGATTATCCAAATACCAATATTCACATATACATGAATATTCACATGTATGAATGAGTACGTCGAAATCCATTTCATTTATAGTTTTTGTAACGAAAGTTCGAGATGTGCAGTAGTTGAATACCGGCGCCGCTATCTAAACAGAACAGTTCCTCATTATATTATTTTTGAAAGAGTCCACCGACATTTGTCAGAAAATGTAAATTACAGCAAGGCAAATACCATCGAAAGATGTAATGCAAACATTGATGATGAAGAGGAGCAAATTGTTGACGTCGAAATCAATCCTTAGGTTAGTTATTTGCCAATCGAGTATGGAGCATATTAAAGCAATAACTGCTCCATATTTATCGCTCTCAACAAGGACAAGCTTTACAAGAGAGATTTTGCGCCACCGTATTGCATTTTGCAATTAGATTTTAAGAAATCGGAGCATATTAAGTAATGTGCTTTGGACTGACTACATCCAATTTAATAATAACGAGAATAAAAAATTCCGCAATATACATATTTTAAGCGACGAAAATCCCACTGTAATTCGAGGTCATGATTTCTCAACACAAATTCTCTGTACATTTATGGGCCAGTATAATTAATAATTGGGATATATGTATGTACTCGATCGTCTAAATGCCAATAGCCACTTAGATTTTCTGCAGAATTATTTTAACGATTTACTGGATGATGTTGGAGAAACTGTTAGGCAAAATATAATATTTCATAAGGATAGAGCACCAACTCACTTTGGAAGAAAGTTCGCATCTGGTTTAATGAGAACCACCAAGGAAGATGTATTGGACATGGGCTCCTAGGTCACCGAATTTATCATGTTCAAATTTTTATATATAGTGCTGTGTTACATGAAGCAACTAATGTGCCAGCATGAAATTAATACACAGGATAAATAATTGAAGAAACAGATTAATACTGTACCAATTATTAAAAGACAAAATCTGCAAGAAAGAAACTGTTACCACTTCAATCATTCGGAGATCAGAAGCAGGTATTATGTTAAATTACCAGTCAAATTAAGGGTTTTCAAAATGATAATTTCCAACCATTCCCGACCAATACCATTCGATTCAGTATGTTTTTGAATTCTCATGGTCAATTTTGCCGTACATTATATGAGCAAGAATTTAATTTATAAACAATTAAAGTTGTGAAAATGATGAAAATCGATGTTTCTGAATATTCAACTTCAAACGCTGCGAAAACGGCAACGGTCAGAGAAAAGTTGCTAAAAACATTTTTTATAGAGCGTTAAATTCCCTTCAAAAAAGTTCGCGACGGCATATATCTATGATGAATAGTTAAGGTGTTACAATGAGTTAAATATTTATTATTTTTCTGCTGTATATCAGTCAGCTGTACAAGTAACGCGCATGCGCGATCAACAGACTCGTACACCGCGTAATGGCCGCCTGCGCAGAACATTTTAAAGTAGACTTGCTGTAAATCTTTCATAATTTTCTTATTTTTACAACGTTAGCAAATGTATTTATCACTTCTTTGGTCTAGATATAATTATTATATACTTTTATGCATACTCAAAGACCTGGAAAATTATTATTAAGTTATAATACCAAGTACTATAGTGCCCTGTGCCCGAGGGTATCTACATATATGCTCCTAGCATTCTTGAGAAGTAGGTGTTCCAAACTAGACTACTATACAGCTGACCAGTACGCAGTAGAAAAATAATAAACATTTAACTCATTGTAACGCCTTAACTATTCATCGTAGAGATCTACCGTCGTGAACTTTTTTTGAAGGGAATTTAACGCTCTATAAAAAATGTTCTGAGCAATTTTCTCTATCTGTTGCCGTTTTCACAGCGTTTGAAGTTGAATATTTAGAAACATCGATTTTCATCATTTTCACAACTTTAATTGTTTATAAATTAAATTCTTGCTCATATAACTTACGGCAAAATTGACCATGAGAATTCAAAAAAAAAACTGAATCGAATGGTATTGGTCGGAAATGGTTGGAAATTATCGTGAAAATGGGCCTGATTTTTTGCTTAATTTGACTGGTCTATATCGAAGAAACGGAAACAATTTTGAGCAGTTCTTATAACTAAATACATACAATTATTATTTCATTTTTTATAACTGAATTTTCTGTCTACATATTATGGTTGACATATGAAAATAGCTACTTGAAACGTGTTCTTAATTTATTATTATAAAAATATTTTTTTGCTCAAAATTAAAATTCTTATCCGTGATTGCCGTATGGCCATTTATCTTTGACACGCCTTGAATAATATTAAAATTATTTTACATTTAATACACAGATTTATTTTTTGTGACACGTAATTTATTATATATTTTTCAACAGATCAAAATCAAATTTAGATTAAAACTGAAATGATTTTGTTACTGAAACTGTTTACTTTCTTGTGAATATTACAATCTATATCACTTTAAACGATATCGAAATAGTATAAATCAAAAACAAAATTCTTATTTATGTAAAATTTCTAGGAACAACCAATCAGCAAAAAGTTATTGTATAAATCTCTTGCGTATCACCTAGTTTGGCATGGTTCTATTTATTATGTACGATATAAGTGATATTGATATTATATTCTAGAATATCTTGTTTTAGTTTGTTTTTCTTTTGTGATGATTTACCTTTTTTGGTTATCTATCTTATTTTTCAATCAATATTTGTAATATACTTATGGAATCTCTATAAATAGAAAAAATATTGTTTTAGTGTTATGATTCAGGAAAAATCAGTGTTTTTCACCTACGGGCTTAAACTGCAATATTGAATATTGTAGAATAACCTAAGCATCAACGCAAAGTTATTCGTATGTTTTATAAATGAATCGGTAATTGTTGAATGGAACTTTTTACCATATATTCCATATTGGGATAACAATAAAAAACCTAACTAGTTTGAAAATAATCAAATTTATTCTTATTAAATTGTTTAGTTCACAAAGACCATAAACTTCAAACTTGGTAGGTGACCAGTCATAAAGAAAAACATTATTTTGAGTATATACTTCCTTTCAATATTAAATAGGAAACCTAAAATAATGTGTCTTTAAAAAATGAATTATTTATTATATTGTGACGTACTTCGCTGCTCTACACAAGAGCAGAAGTGTCACTTTGACGCCCAACACTACGGCGGTGCTCACGGTACGGATATCTCGGGCACCAGTTTCTGTTTAGAGTGCAGAAACACTACTTTACTCTATCGGCGGGACGATAGAGGCCGGGCAACTACAGTGACGAAACGGATAAGCCAGGGGTCGGGAAAAGGTAACTTACACACTACAGTTAATGAACTGACTCTCATTCAACATATTTACATTTATTCTACACACTAATTATTATTTACACTTTATATACACCTTAGTAACTACAACTTATACTACAACGGTCTTAACTACGGGCGAGCGGGGGCAGTAAGCGGGCGGTCAAGCGGTGCGATACGGTAATCCGGGGAATGAAGCGGTGAAAAGGTAAGCAGCAATAAATTAATCGGTCATAAGCAGACGGCGGACGGATACCAGGAGGGGAAGCAAGCGCCGATACAAGCACACTAAGACTATCTATGGCGGTTATTTACTATCGCTTGGCTGATGGATGGTTCCGGACTTATAATGTGCCAAAGCTAGTACCTCCAAGGCGCCCTGCCGAATATGACGTGCTCAGGCAGCCTGGAGGACACGCGGTATAACGCGGTTACAGTTGGGGGGAAGGAGTGACAAGCCTAACAGTGGCAAATTTAAGACGACTATGGTAAGGTCAAACTCCAAGCTACCCTGCAGAATTTTTACGTGCCCAGGTAGCCCGGTGGACCCGCAGTTACGGACGATACCTCCAAGTCACCCTGCAGAATTTTTACGTGCTCAGGTGGCCTAGAGGATCCGTGATGGCAAAAGACACTACCTCCAAATCACCCTGCAGAATTTTTACGTGCTCAGGTGGCCTAGAGGGCACGCAATATAACGCGGTTCTGGTTTCAGGGAGGGATGGAGTGGCAAGCCGAACAGTTGCAAAATTAAGACAACGACGGTAAGGTCAATCTCCAAGCAACCCTGCAGAATTTTTTACGTGCTCAGGTAGCCCGGCGGATCCGTGATTACGGACGATACCTCCAAGTCACCCTGCAGAATTTTTACGTGCTCAGGTGGCCTGGCGGGCACGCGGTTACGAAAGTACCTCTAAGTCACCCTGCAGAATTTTTACGTGCTCAGGTGGCCTAGAGGATACGCGGTGGCAAAAGCTAGTACCTCCAAATCACCCTGCAGAATTTTTACGTGCTCAGGTGGCCTGGAGGGCACGCGGTATAACGCGGTTCTAATTCCAACCTTCGGCCGCTCTCCGTTCTATGGAAGGATATGAGGCAGATACGTCTTAGCGCTCGCGGTTCACAAACTCTAAATGAGGTCCGAAAAGTACTCACCATCCAAGTAATACCGATTATTTACCAAACCTTTATTAAAACTTGCTACCTACTTCCGTGTTCTGGGCTGCTCTGGAGCGATCGGGGTCGGCACGTCTGGTTGGTACAGGCGGCAGCAACGGACTCTCTTGGATGCTCTGAAAAATCCTCAAGCTACTGAACTCTGCCAAAAGCAGAAGTAGGATGAGACGCGGTAGTCATGTGCGGAATATAGCTATACGTCACCCGAATTCAATTTAAAACAAACCTATACCTTTATACTCACAACAAGATTACTTACGATGCTGGTCGGCGTGGTTCTTCAGTCAGCAGCTAAACGGCAACTGACTTGTTCGAAAAATTCTCAAGCTACTAAACTCTGCCAAAGGCAGAAGTAGGATGAGTGCGGTAGTCATGCGCGGAATATTGCAACTACGTCACCTTTTACCGACTTAGAAAAATTCACAATTACATTTGTATACCTATGTACCTCTATACTCACAAGATTACTTACTGTCCTAGTCGGCGTGGTGCTTCGGTTGGTGGTCAGACGGGGACTAACTTGTCTGAAAAATCCTCATGCTACTAAACACTGCCAAAAGCAGAAGTAGGATGAGACGCGGTAGTCATGCGCGGTATATTACAACTACGTCACCTGTTTACGGACTAATTCCGCATTAAATTTAAATACCTATATCTTTATACTCACGAGATTACTTACTGTCCAAGTCGGCGTGGTGCTTCGGTTGGCGGTCAGACGGGAACTAATTTGATTGTTTTCAGTCTCGGGGTCCTTCACGGTAGCGCGGGCACAGGAGTGCCGGGGCAAGATGCGCGCTTCGCGTTTCGCGATTCACGTACTGCCGGCCACTCGGCATGTGTGGAATGTTTATCCAAACAGATCAATACTACCTATTTATAATTAACAATTTTCCTATTATTAATAATCAGCTGACAATACCACTATTAAAAGCGCAGTACTACAATGGTTAAAATATCTTTCGAAACAGACACATAGCACCTAGTTACCTAACTTAACTCTACAAAATAATCACTTCGTTACAATATCTAATTTATTGATGTCCAAACCTGTAAAAATTAACATTTAAGTACATTTTAAATAAAAAAATTCTTATAATTACAGAACAATTTAAATTATCAATTTTTAGTGGACCAAGTTAAGCTTTCGTTGAAAAAAAGATGTTTCTTCTTCTGTCCCAGTTACACAACGTGTAACTGCTCGAATATGATCCATTTTGGTTTTTCTCATTTTTTGCTGTACCGTCAGGATAAGCTGTCAGCAGCTAATCTAGAAGAGGACCTGATTTGTATTTCATCGAAAAAAAGCTATTTCTTCTTCTATCCCAGTAACACAACGTGTAACTGCTCGAATATGATCCATTTCGTTTTTTTTTTAATTTTTATATCAGGATAAGCTGTCAGCAGCTAATCTTGAAGAGGACCTGATCTGCATTGTTCTGATTGCAGAAGATGGAACGAGTGCTGTAGTAGACTTCTAATGAAAGGTCAAGCTTTTTTTTACCCAGAAAATGTTCAAAGTATTCAAATTCCATGTAATATGTTGGGGCAAAATATACTTTTTGGTCTCGTGGTATGTTCCTTCCAAAATAGTCATCACCAAGTGCGGTCTTCTTATAAAACTTCAGCCACCACTGGTTGAGATTTAAAATTTCATCACCGTCTACTTTTTTTCACTGTAACATTCTTTTTCTAGTTAGCAATGATAGTAAAATGTTGTTTTAGTGTATAATTGCGGTCGCACTTATTTATGTATTTCTTAAAGACACCACTGTCACATGCTAAAAACGAGTGACCATGAATACAGCACTAAATGTTGAAAGGAATTAACTACTGTAGATAATTCCTTTCAACACTCATTTATTAAAAAAAGCAAATGAATTTATAGCATATAGAGATCACGTACATATTTCTATTTAGCATTATTAGAAAGAGCGCTCATTTCTGAACTTAAATCAGTATAAAAGTAAAATATGCCAAAAAGTGTAGGTAATTGGTTACTTTCAACAATAACCAATTCAAATGCATTAGTGTCTTACCTTAGAGCAACATTATATCAATTTGCAAATAAAGGGATCATCATTAAACATATGGATTAGGATGTAATTATAGCTATTAAATAAAATGCAGAATTTAGATTTCTGTTAGTAATTTCATTTGTTGGGAATTATTTTTAAATTAAAAATTATTTTATTATTTAAGCCAATTACAAATGCCATTCAGTTTCATTTAATTATATTATTTGTCTAAGAGTGATATTTTTCATTCTTTTTCCAAAGAAGATTTGGAAAAAGATTACGTTCACTGAATAGATGAAAAAGGGATTTACATAATTCTCAAGCACACGCACTAATTAGATTAAATCCAGATAAAATTATTGTTTAAGAGAAATTCCTTCTCTTGGTACGATCTTCAGATAGATATAATTTTGCAGAATTGAATAAAATAAATCTTATACAGCACATACTGTGTGTCATGTAAAATGCAACAACTGGTTTATTCAAACTTTGGCATTTGCAAGAATATGTTGAGATAAGAAAATGACAATTTCATGAAGATTATAACAATTAATAATAAGTAGGTACGTCACGCCATTTTTGAGTGTACTCTTCAGATTAAATAGTCTATTTGTCTTGTATATCTCATCTTAGGCTATTTGGACCTCATTCCGAAATTTATCCAAGATTATGTAGGTAAATGACTCAGTCTCAAATCATGTTCCACACATTCTCTACAGAAGAAAGATCAGATCATCTTGCCGACCAAGTAAGAACTTTAACATAATATTAAGTTTTTGGAAAGCTTCTATTAGCAATAAGTGGTCACGCATTATCGTATGGAAAAGTTGGATTTTCTAACACTCTGAGATACGGAAAGGCAACAGGTTCCAATATTTAATCAATATAACAGACCTGAAGTGTAATGTTCATGGAATGAACATCCCACAACATATCTTCCTTAGTAAGAATAATTCTCGTCCCGTTTGTTTCGTAACCATACACAATAGCAAGGCTTATCGCTAAATACAATTTGATTCCATTCTCGATCCCAATTTGACCGTTGTTGACCCCAATATATCAATGAATTCGAACGCATAAAGTTAAAAGAATTAAATTGGGATGATGCCATCTGAGGCAAAGAGGCGAAATTCTCCTCTAGATTGATCGAGTTGATATTCTGCGACCAGCGGCAGTGAACCAATCGTTTCTAACTGGCGTCTATGTGGTAACATTATGTTTAAGCCCGTAATTCTAGGAAAACAATCCTTTCAATAAGTAATCCTTTTAATACCTTCAGTATCATTACTAGTTACTTTCTAGGCTTTCTAAGGACCATCTTGACAACGCAGAAATGCAGAAACACGTGTCTGTGAATTTTTTAAAGTTTTAAAAGTGATTGTTCAACTGGCAAGTACTTTTGTTTCATTTATTTTTGGTTTTACTGAACAGAATAGCTAGAATTAAAAATAACATTATTTAGTCAGTCGTACTGAACATAATGTGCATTCTGTCTTTTTAATCCAAGTTTCAGCATTTTGGCAAATAGCCGGGAAAATAATTGTTTAAAATGATGTATGTTATACTTATCTGATCTAGCAATCTAAGAAAATTTAGGATGTATACACATACATTTTTGAAGGATACCTCTAGCCATACAAAATCTAGAAACAACAAAGTCTCCTTTAAATGATGCAATGAATGTTTAATTTGATCTTTGCCAATACCTTTTTCAATTATTATCAGTGGTGTTGAACAAGTCAATATACAAGTATGTTCCTGATCTGTTTATCCCATATCCAATTTCCTTAGCTACTCTATGCCGATGAGGAGCAATAATTCCTAAACACGTATCCATAGCTGCAGAATTTTTTTGTGCATATGGTATTACTGTTTTTTTAATTCTTAAATCTGAATATATCCCTTAATTCGTTTGTAGTTGCGATATAAAAATTAGCAGTCACATAGGATTCTATTCTATTTGTCAACTGCCTTCACTGAGGTCCTAAATGTGGTACGTAAGTTATACTTATCTGTGATAAGTTTTGTAAAAGTTAGAAAATAATAATTAGCAACAAATTGTTAGCGTTATTATATTTCATTTTATTATATACTTAACTTTAATGCTATTTCTTGAATAACAACTGATTCGTCAACTAAAAAATTATGTTTAACTTGAACCCAGAACGAATAAAATTTATTTGACAGCAGCCTATTAGGTATTTTCCATTTTAGTAAATATTGCAATTTTCCAAACAGCCATGTAAGATCGAGATTATTTTATTTTTTATTCAAAAACTATCAGTTAGATGAAAGAAATAAAACAACAGAATTAGAAATTGCAAGCTACATTTTTATATGTCGGGCACGTTAACAAGTTGTAAAAAAATAAATATGGGATTTCACTCATTTTACCGATAAGGCACGATTGAAAAAATATCCCTAAGAATCGTTCCTATTGGTAGAAAATCTCTCCAAAAAATTATTTTTTTTATCTTTTTCCAAATTTGAGAAAAAAATTAAAAACCTGATTTTAACCTCCATCTTTGGAGAGGCGTAACTCCATAAGGAAGTTTTTCCGGACACACCTCAATGGGAAACTTTCTCTTATTTTGAGGTCCTGAATTCAGATTTTAAATCTGTCCAGTTAATCCTGAAACACCCTGTATATACAAGTGAAGACAAAAGTGTCAATCGCTGAAGCTGAATTTGTTAAGTATCTTGGCGTAATAATAGCACCTTAGATGGGATCTTCAAATAAACAACATTGTGAAAAAATTGAGTTTTCTTAGGTTTATCGCAGTTGAATATACTGTACTATTCCTTGGTTCAGTCACAACTTATATACGGCATTTATGGCTGGGTAGGGATAAATAGTAACTAGTTAAAAATATTAGAAACAATTAAAAATGGTTCCTTAAAATTATGTATAATAAAAACATTACATACCCGACAAATGATTTCTAAAAAATGGATATTAGACGATTATTTTGCCAAAAAATTGTATTAAACCTTTTTAAAAATAAATATGCAATAAAATACAATAATCATATACACAATAAATAAACTTACAGTTAACACAAAAGTCAATTAAATTATTGGGCAAAGAAATTATACTTATATAGGTCCCTAAGTTTATGACTTTCTTACACCTGAAATAAAAACATAACTTCCTTAAAAAAATATAAAAAAGAAATTGAGTTATAGATTCACAATATGCAGACTATTATTGCATCAAATAATGGACTCAAGGAATATATCAATATTAATTTTATAAGTATTTATATAAATGTAAAAAATATATGTATTTACCTAAAAATATTTCAACTTCTAAGCTATGGATCAACTTGGAAATAAATCATTGATAACCTGAATATTCTAATTTGATACCCCCTTTATCTTCGTAAATTTTGAGATATTTTAAAAATTCAAAATACCACTTTAATATAATTTTTTTGCGGATTTCAGATCTGCTATCAGAATTTTCATAGACCTTTTACTATACGAGGGATGTTCTAAAGTTACATTTTTTTAAATAGAACGCCCTGTATATTTTTACATATTTGGATTCGCCTCGTATTTCTGATTTCAAAAATGTATAATTATTATATTTATTTCAATAATAACCGTGAAAACCATAAATTCATATTTTTAATCATACCCACATAACTACCTATTTTTTTTCCAATAACTAATTAACAATAATTAACTGGCAGCACACGAACAACTTAATTAACCATCAACATAAAAAATAAAAGTAACTGCAATAAGTTTTCAATGTGTGCGCCATTTTGTGCAATGTACAGCTGGTATCTCTTAATTAAATTCTGAATCACATTATTCAGTATATGCCGATTATCATTTAGGTACTGAATTTCTAGAACTAGTTGCTCTCGTATAATGTCTAATGTTAAATTGTCTTTCGCGTAAATTTTATTCTTCAAATGCGCCCACAAAAAGGTATCTAGGGGAGTTAGATCTGGACTTCTCGGTGGCCAATTAATTGTTCCATATTTTCCGATCCACTCCTGGTAATTTTCATTTAAATAATTACTAACATTTACAACGTTATGGCATGGCGCACCGTCTTGTTGCCAAATGATGTTTCTAGTGATTCCTATGGGGAGATCGTCCAAAAAATTTTCAATTTCATTTCGCAAAAAACCTAAATACCTTTCGCCATTTAAATTTCCTTCATAACAAAGTGGTCCAATTACTCTATTATTAATTATTCCGCACCAAACCTTTTAAAAAAATAAATTAAACTTTAGAACATACGATTATTACCATTTTACCTGAAGAGATTGTCGTCCTTGAAATTGAATTTCTTTATATTTATGGGAATTTTCAAATGACCAGTAGTGCATGTTTTTCCTATTGAAACATCCTGCAGTTGTGAATGATGCCTCATTCGTCCACAGAATATTCTGAAAAATTGCTTCGTGGTTTTGCCTGTGAATTATTTGCTGACAAAATTGTAATCGCGAGATAGGATCTGCAGGTAACAGTTTTTGAACTGGCATTACACCATAAGGTTTACGTTAATATTTCTTTAAAGTCTTTATTACTGAACCCTGGGAAACTTCATTTATTCGTGCGCAGTTTCGGGTTGACTCATAGGGATTTTCTTCAAAACGTAGCAATATTCTCAATTCCATTTCCTCCGTAAAATTGTAGCATGAACATTTCTATTTGTATCAGTAACATTTCTTGTGTAAGGAATTTTTCTTCTGTTTTTTTAAATATTAATTTGGTGGGTTGTCGTCTGTTGGGAAACTTTCTTCCATAATGTCTTAAAGCTGCTGCAGCATTTCTGTTGTTTTCCAGATATGTGTTATATATATCAAATTTTTCTGCCCAAGAATATCTCATATTTATATTATAAATTCCCCCTAACATGCGAAAACTATTATAACAAAGCGTCGCTAATTGTTACAATCAATTGTTGTAATTGTCAAAAAAGTTGTTTCAAATTTGTTTTCAATAGCAAAGCCCACTGTTTCTAAGCAAGTTTATGGTTTAATTTATGGCTAAAATATGAATTTATGGTTTTCACGGTTATTATTGAAATAAATATAACAATTATACATTTTTGAAATCAGAAATACGAGGCGAATCTAAATATGTAAAAATATACAGGGTGTTCTATTTAAAAATATGTAACTTTAGAACATCCCTCGTATAGTAAAAGGTATATGAAAATTATGATAGCAGATCTGAAATCTGCAGAAAGAATTACATAAAGTAGTATTTTGAATTTTTAAAATATCTCAAAATTTACGAAGATAAAGGGGGGTATCAAATTAGAATATTCACCCGGTACATGTATGGATGTGCTTATATTTATGTTTCACTATTTAGTAATTGTCCATGCTTTGTAATGCCTTAAATGGTAACTTACCCATACAGGTACCTGATACTTTTGTGAGACACTGTTTATTATATCAACAAATGGACATTTATACAGGTATGTAATTTTTAATTATTATTTGGTTAATATTCTTATATTATATATTATTATTATTATTAAGTTGATTATCTTTTTCTAATTACCTTTAACTTCATTATTTATCCCCGAGGTTTGTCATAATAAGATCGAGTCACCATGTATAACAAAAGTTGATGATAGGTCGACATCTGCTACTCAGTGGACTCCAATTTTACTCTATAAATTTTTTTTAGTTAGTTAAAATGTTTGCTTGCGACGCGACGGTAAAGGTTAGCTTTTAAATATTTTTCTTGCTCAGTACAATTTTAATAAAAAGTTAAAAGACCATTAAAAGTGAAATATTTTTAGAGCGATATTGCATACATCAAGCGTTGCTTTCAGAATATTAATAACCGTGATATTACTCAAAGTTGGAAATTTAGGCTAATATAATTTCGAAATTTGAATATGAGTTAGTAATGAATAATCAATAAAACCAGGGACATGGTTATATGTATGTTAATGTTTTCATTTAAACTGTAATATTATACATACTGTAAATAATAAAATTCAATTTTTAATAAAAAACTCTAACTGCATAAATATTAATATACTTGATACAACTAGATGAATACGATATTCTATAGGTTTTATAAATATTTATGTTTTAAATTAATCAACAAATTAATTTCAGTACAGTTATTTTGCTACAGAAAAAGTGAGAAATTATTTGTAATGTACATAATTTTATTATTTGGACTAATCAGAAATTAAAAAATCATTCTTCATATACTAAAACCTTGAAGATATAAGGACCGTTATTTCTTCAATTTGACAGTAAATGTTTTAGTTAATTTCTTTTTGTTTTACTGTTTCTTTTAATTGCTTATGTTTTTATATGTTAAAATTATTAATATTTACAAGGAAAACCTAATTTAAATAGTCCTGGTGATGTCTTTAAACACAGACGAAACATCGAAAATTTAAAATATGGTTTTCTTCATTATTTGATCACTACCCAACAGTTTAAAAATCAAGTTATATTATTGAATGTTTAGTGATCTGTTATATAATATTACAATTTGTTGAGAATAGGTCAATTCGCTATATTTATTAACATCCTCAGAACTAGTTAAATTGAGTTTTTCTTGCTCATAATAAGCACGGAGAGGAAACTGGACCAGAGTCCAAGACCAAATTAAATCAAATCAAACAAGATTTATTAATATTAAATCATACATAATTATTCCTTACAGACACTTGCGCCCGAAGCCATCCCAGCAATCACGTGTACAAGACACCGTGGCAATTATTGGGTTGTGCGAGTTAAGCAGTAAATAAAAACGGGAGCCCATCCCTAAGACTGGTAGCTAGTACTGTCTCATGGTTGACAGAAGGACATTAAAAAAACATATTATTTTTATGTTAGTTTGGAGTTTTAAAAATCAATACAATATTTCTATGATGAAATTTTTTTGAACAGTTTTATTATTCTTCTTATTTACTGGTTTTAGATTTGAAGGATGTTTTCAACCCCTTTTATCTCAGGAATGGAGCGAGATATAGAAAAATTTGATTAGAATTTGTACTTGTCTCATCGAGATCTACTATAGTTTTTTCTCAGTCTCCTGAGACACCCTGTATAAGAAGACCTGTTTGTACGCAAGATAATTTATCTTGTTTTTTCTTTTCCGTTGTCTTACAAAATAATCATATTTTACGTATATCAAAACTATCGGCACTTCGAGGCCGAGGCTGTTTATTTAAAGTAGTGCCTCGGCAAAGCAGAAGGGTCAGAAGGTATTAATTTCGCAATAATATTACCTCGATTAATATACGAACTTCGAAAAATGTATAAAATTTAAAACTTTTCATACTAGATAATATTGTATTTTTATAAACAAGAATATTTTTGTCAAATTCATTTTGTCTGGATTCAGCTGATTTTAATATGTTTAATAATTCTTTACTTGGTTTATTAACAACAACGTCTTTAGAGGTCACTGAGATTTCCACAAATTGGACTTGACAAATTCTCCTCCATTTTCAATCAATTTACGAGAATAAGGAACTACAATTAATTTTCAAATTAAAACTATTCGTCCTCGTATAGTTTTCAATAAGGACTTACTTACCAAACTTTATTTTCAAATCCCAAAAATAATAATACATGAATGAGACTACTGTACAAAACGTTTGACATGTCCACTGCACTCGATATTTCAACGTTATTTCAAATACAAATGCAACTCCAAGAATCCGAATGCGTAACTATGAGAATAAGTAGCATTAAAATTCGATTTCTTGAAAACTATGAGACCTAGCGAGCTAAATCTATGTTTAAATAACTTTTTTCTAGTTTTATCAACATTTGACTCCATACATATATACATAAATTTTCTATAATTAACTAGTTCCTCGCATGGTGAAGTTTTCAACGCATGGATTTGTTAGTAGCGAATTTGGGGCTTATTTTCTCGAAAAGGTTTTACATTTTGAACATTTTGTGAATACCATTAGAAGCGCACTAGTTTTTGAGTACGTTTCCAAAAAATCATAATCGTAGCTCGAACCCTTGATTTAAGATCGCAATGTATGTTTTTAAAAGCATATTTTCCCAATTACTCCTCTTCTAGAAAATAATTGAAACACCATTACCATCAAGACATGGTTCTGTTACCAGAAAATTAATTTTAAATAAATCTCAAGAAATTTTTGAATATTTTGTTGAGATTCAAATACTGATTCTACAAATATAGTGAGGGCTGAGGAAAGAAAATTTAGACTCATGTCACGATCAACGACAGCAAGCAACTTACTTACGTCGAATTATTATTAGGAGAACTTGATATTGCTTACTTGGTTTTTACTCGATACTATAAATTTCCCAAACACATATCTGGAAGTGTAAATTTCAAACAAAAAGGAAATAAAGAAATTTGTTTGTATGTATTTAAAACCATTTTGTTAAAAGTAAATAGGATATTTACGACCATTATTAATTTGATTTAAAGGTAATATCCAAAATTCAGTTCTAAGGATTTTTACTATATGACCTGAAAAAAAATCTTCTTAAAAACAAATGCGTAAGAAAAAATAAAACTAAAAAAACAAACTATTTTTATTAGATTGTGTTGAAAAGTGATGTTTTTTGGTTCGTATATCTGGACGAAAAGATCACATTTTTGTAATAGATATTAATTTCTGCCTGGAAAAGTAGTCACCTAGCAATACAACGAAACGTAATACCTATTATAAAAAAGGTGATCTTTTCATCCAAATATGCGAATCAAAGAATGTTACTGTTCAACATAGTCGAATATAAATCGTTTTTCGATCGATAACGTTCAAATGTTTCAATTAATATAAACATAAGAAATAAAAATTCATTATTTTCCTCTAACAATCGAATAAAAATAGTGTATGACACACGTACTCATACGGTTGCCGGACTGGACTTCGCCTCGTCCGGTAATTTTCCATAATCGCACGAAAAACTAAATTTTTCGTCCTTTGTGTCATAAATAACTATTTTATTCGATTGCATTGAAAAGTGTGAATATCTGGAAGAAAAGATTACCTTTTTATAATAAACATTATTTTGTGTTATGGTTGTTAGGGGACTACTTTTTCAGGCCGAAAAGTGCCTTTCAGATGATAAACTATTATGACCAAAATAATAGAAACCCTAAACAAATGAAACAAACTGTCATGATTCTTATTAAATTGTGTCAAAGTGATGTGAAGTCGACTAGTATTAGATTTTTCAATTAAAATAAATATAATAAATAAATTTTATTATTTTCTTCTTAATATAGATTGAAAAATAGTGTATGGCACACGGAAGAAAATGTTTTTCGTACTTATTTGTTTGTCGAATTTGGATTTGCCTCGACCGTTAATTTTCCGAAATTGTACGAAAAACTGCATTTTTCGTGCTTGTGTGATAAACAACTATTTTATTTTATTTCGTTACCACAGACATTCAGAAAAAAAATTTGATTAAAAATGTGTCATGACCTCTTTATTTCAAAGAAATTGTATAGATAAAAATATGTTTTAAATGACATAGAATATTCTAATTTACAAATAATAGTAAATACTTAAAATACTAAATAAGGTATCAAAGTCGTAATCGTCTCACTTTATTTAGTTGAAGATTAAATAAAATTGCCACTCACAGAGAAGATATTGGTAAATGAATAAGTACTACCAAAATGATTTCTGTTTGCTAAATTTTGTAAATTTGTTCCATTACGATGCAGATATAATAAATATTTCATTTTCATTAATTTCAGTATAATCCAGAATATGTTTGAATGGGAATTTAAATTACAAATAAATATTTTAATGAAAATTTTCCGTCATGTACAAGAATGCCCATAAGAGATGTGCAATTTTCAATAAATAAAAATTTAACAGTAGGTGAAAATTGCACACTGAAAATTCAACAGTGAAACTTCAACACTGAAAATTCAACTGTGATGACACATTTTTATTACATTTAATTTCTAAATCAAATATGTCATGCTTAAACACAAACGTTCAGAGTCATTACATTACAAATTACGACAACTGTACTATTACTTATTATAAATATAAAAAAAATAAAAACTAAAAAAGTAATCTGTTCATCTTTTTTTTATTCTGAAGACATTCTACCGAATGCCATTCACGTATATAAATTAACCAGAAAATTCTGAATAAGGCGTGTTATTTATAGAAAACCGCAATCATTTATCTTCATCGTTGTTTCAAAAAATATTTCATCTCTGAAACAACGAAGAAAATAAGCTCATACGGTTTTCATGCAACACATTTTTCAAAATTTTCGGTAATATTTGTGCAGTCACGGTATTACAATCGAAAATTTTGTAATTATTCTCGTATCTAAAACAGCCACAATATACATCGAGAATATCCATTATATCCGTTGTTTTAATGGGCTCATTAATTTGCGTTTAAAGAAATTTCCTTAAGGACCCATTCATCATGGTTTTGATAAAGATTTATATAGCAAATAACAAATATCTTTAAGTAAGAAATCGATAAAAAATTGTCTGGTGGTTACTTCGTTCCTACATTTTTATTAAAACATGATAGATGATTAAGACCTTCAATTTATGAAAGCGACAATTTTAATTATAAATACAGTTGGCATAAATGCGCCGCAGAACATAGGCGTACGCACCATAATAGGTGTAAGAAAAGAAACTAGTAATAAAAGCAATAAACTGTTACAATTCATAACAATGTATGCACAAATTACCCTCTTAACTAGTTTGGATATCACAAACTGGAAAAGATGTGTAAAAAATTTGCAGCATCATGTATGTTTCTATGGTTGTCTCCGAGAGTAATGTTCGACGTGGTGAAAAATTTTGCTTATATTTTGAGAACGACCGCTCGACATCTATTGATGTAATGCAAGCATAATTAAAATAGTATTTGAACTCACTTAACGGATCTGCAGATGCACCATCAGTACCAATACAAATTTGTCTTAATTTGATAAAATCGGTGTCTTACTTTAACACAAGTGCGAACTTTTCTCCAACGGGCTAATAATTTGCGTCACCTATAGAGTGTGGCAATCGATTCACTTCGTCCATTATTTTCAGTGACTCCGTTAACGACAACGCACTGTTTCAAGTTTTGTATGGCGTCATGTAATCCTTTATAATTCTTGGGAATAGTTTTTAAAGTTGTTTCAACAGAAACATCTTCGAATTTTTTCTGGCTTTTCTTAATAGCTGCAGCCTCGTCTGGATTGAATTGTAGTATCACAACTTTTATTGGTTGTACATATTCAGCATAATAAAATGCTGCCTCCAACCATGTTCACCAACGTGTAAGAATTGGCTGTGGTGGTTCGGGAATACCGGGACACTTGTTATGAAATGTGTGAAAACCTTTAGGCGATTTAAGAAACACTTTTTTAGTACTTGCTATTAATGCATCTACCTCTGGAAAACCTTGTCGAATAGTTTCTGCCACAAGGTGTAAATCATGCACTTTACACGTAACATGTACTAACCTACAACCGTGTTCTTGAAGAGAACGGTCTACTAAACGCATTGTTCCGGCACCATCGGTCACAAACATCAACACTGACTTTTTGACAGGTCAAATTTTTCTAACGTTTTCAGCACCACCCGCGTAATTGTTTGGCCAGTACACTCTTTTGCTAGCTAGTAACAGTGGAAATGTTGATTTAACAGGGTCCAGTACACGTACTATAACATTTACAATAGAATTTTTGTTACAATCTGTGGTCTCATTAACACATAACCACGGCCGTGTATTTTTAGTACACATTTGATCTTATTTACAAATGTCTTCGCTTACAGTTGGTACATAGTTACGCAACGTTGTGCGATTTTGTAACGTCACCTTGGGATTGTATTTATTCCAGAACTCCTGAAATGGTTGTTTATCGAGTATGTGCAGCGGTACATCTACAGGTAATCAGCATTAAGAGTAAATCGAACATAAACTGTGTTGTCGAAGGCACGCTATTTTTTTAGTTTTGTGTTGCACAGAATTTACGTGACGTTTACAATCACGTTTGTCCCAGCACATCAGGTCAGTCTCGCACACCTTACAAATTATTATAGCACCATTCTAGAATAAATCCCGGAATTCACTGATAAATTTAATCACTTTGTCAGCGTATGGCCGTTTTTTACCCTTGGCAAGGTCTGACATACTTTATTATTAAATTAATATCAAGAATAAAATACAAAAAATAAAATTATCAACAATACAACGGAGAGAAATAAATTACGTTATTGACACTTCGACGCATAACAGTAGACTAAAATAGTAAACAAGTATCGCTTACGTACTTGGGTATTTCTCTACCTGGTTCCGCCCATGATTTGCGGATTGAAATGCCAACACTACTTATAAACCATCTTAGTAAGTCAGAAATGCCTCAAAATTTACCATTATAACGCACTGCTCAATTTAAGAACGACACATAAATCGTCACAAGGAATATTTAGTTTTAATTTTCTCTAATTGAGAGGAACCATCGACTTTACTGTAGTGTAGTTTTGATCCTTTAGTATGTATTTCTGTTCGTTATGGCAAATGTGTAATTATTGTAAATATATGTTTAAACGATACCTAAATTGTTATGAATATTATTGTTGTTTAATATGATTTGAAGGAAACAACTACTCAGCGGGCAAATACCCGACCTGCATTGGATTATACCTTCAAACCATGATAGATCGATAGCCAATATCATAGACCATACGAGAAGTTTCATACCTCTCACCACTATTATTGTTGTGTTTTAAAACATTTTATAAAATTTATTATAATAAATAAAGTAATATAATGTACTAAATTTTGAATTAAAAATGTATTTTGATAAAATATTAAATGAACCACCACCTTCTGTCTACTTAAGTATGCTACTATGCTCTTGTGATTTTTACCTCGATTGAAACCCAATATAAAATTCAAATATTGTTTTTATTTTATTGTTTTACTACCACATGAATAATTCTTGGTTATCTAAAAAATACAGTTAGTTACCTCTCAATGTAAAATTATAACGTTACAATGTTAACATTCTACTTTATACGTTTTTAATAATAAATTATTAGAAAATTTACTCAATTTACCCCAATTTGCTATAATTTATCGTGGAATATTCATTGGAATTCGTGTGAAGAAACATGTAAATCAGATTCGTATTAAAACCAACTGCTGAAGTTAAAATTAGGATTTGAATGATAAGCCAAATCGATTAGTAAAATTAGATTAGATAAAGCTCTTATAGTCTGGAATTAACAAATGTCATATAAGTAAATATAACAATTTCATGACCATAATTAATATTATATTAGCGGTTTTATGATGATACCGCGAGTAAATAGCTGGCCTCTGGCCCAGCGCCAGCGTAGTCGAGGTAAATAGGAAGCCCTGCTGATATCGGTTAGACATAGAAGCATTTCTCTACGACTCACTGATCTAGACGGATGGGCTAAAAAATTTTGTTGAAACATTAAATATGGATTCGTTGCCATTAATGATAGGGTATGTTAATTCCTAGACTGTGGCGGATTTGATTGATATTAATATTAGAAAATTATTTACAGGCTTCTAACGGCTCAAAATAAATATTTTGTTGATTCTAATACTAAGAATACTAATCTTAATCCAACGCCATTTTGCTCTAGATGAAGTAGTTGTTCTAATGGCTTCTGCGATAAAATGTATTTGAAATGACTTGATTGATTTATTATCTACCTAAAACTTTTGTACTAACGCAATCAGATAAGAATGACAGTATAAAGTGTAGGAAACTATAAGTATTTATTATTGTTATCACCTTAGGTTTGAAAGGATGCTTATCTAATACCCAGTAATTATTCTACTATTCTTTCTAGAAAAAGAAACAGACTCTCATTCAAAGTGGTATATGTCTCAGCGAAGTGCGGATAAATATCAAAAATCCCATAATTTTAAGATATGGGTAATACAGAAGGGTGCGCAGAAAACACTTTTACTTCATTCTTTAATAATTACAAAGAAATGAACTGAGTTTATTTCCAGTAAAATAACGATAAAGCGCACATGGCAAGTAAAACAGATAATATCCTACAATGTAATCACAACAGATCCACTGTATTTTCCCCCAATCCATAAACTTTATGATTTTTGCCTTTTCTGAATAAAGTTTAGCCAATAATTCATTATTGTTATATAATTTTCCATCGTTTAATTTGTTCATATATGTATATAACAAGTTATTTAATTATTAAGACAATATTAAAACGTTTTGTTAATTTTGAGTCCTCGGCGTCATTGACGAAACAATATAAAATTTTATGACATGGGTTTATAGATTTGTGTTATCTATTTATAGAGAAAACAACAAATATTATGTTGATTATACAAATCTATGAACTCATGTAGCTTCATGATTTTATGTTGAGTATTTATAAGTAATTTCATTATAATTAAAAAGCATTAAAAAGTATTGTTCTATTAATTGAAAATACAAAGGCAACAATTTGTTTCATATCACAATAGCATAAGGTAAATAATTTAACAAAACACACACACATCCTTTGACAACAACAAGTTATAACAGTTGCTGCAGTAGAATCCCACGATAAATTTCTTTCGCACAATTTAATAATAAAAGAAAAAACGATAAAACGCATTTTATATGTTTGTTTCATGGTATATTTCTTGTAAGGGATATATAATTTGATAACAATAGATTTTATGAAAAAACATCACACTTTTTAAAACTGCATTGAGACGCCCCTTAGCATAATCTCTATAAATAGTGCAATGCAATGGAATGTGGCAATCATAAGCGTACGCCTGAAATCAGTTTTGCAAGGGATAATTATTTTAACAAAATCTCAGCTGCAATGAATATTTTCAAAAGTGAAGCTACTATTTATTCAGATTTGAAGCTACGCCAGCTCTCCAAGGATTCAGACTTCTGCAGTTTTTCTGACATTTAAAGTTAACAGATTGGTAGGTAGATCGATTTATAGAACTACATAATGACATTCATTTGAATCAAATTCGACATATTTATCAATTTATACTCATAAAATATATTAAATAGTATAGTACTTCATTTTAACAGAGACTGCATTTAAACAGCGTTCATAAATCACACTAATTGACAATTTATTATCTAATAATTACCGTCATCCAGTATATATAAACAAGTCAAAGCCAGTACCGCTCTATATACACAATAGCATAAGTTGCCCTTGTAAAAGACCACAATTTTTTTTCTGAATTTGGCTCTAATAGAGAAATACACTTAAATATATTGAAATATAATTCGAAATCGATATCAAGTATTAATTTTCGAATATAAATCTAACTTTTATTATATTAAATACGTAATCGTATAGACAAAGTTCACGTTCAGGAATGTGATAAAAGACCATCCAGAAATAACCTGTCCATTAGTATATGATAAAAAATATAGTGGTGGTTATGTAACAGTATGTGGTAACTGTGCGTAGATCTGCCTAAACTAGGATATTTTAATTTATTTAATAATATTGATTTGTTAGATTCTGCCTATAGAACGATATTATTTTTGTGAAAGTGCTAGTATATATTCTATAAGTGTGTTGGACCCAACTAGAAGAGAATATTCTGGTAACGGCTGCAACAACCTATTTAAGCTACTTTTCAAATTCACAGGCCCACAAAAAGCTTTCCTGATCGGCATACCAGACCCATGTTTTCCGATGTTTTTTGGGTCACTGAACACGAATCCGGAGTCAGAATGGCACGATCGTGGACAAATTTTCGAGCTACAACCTGAAGAAGGACATCTTTTGAAATTATGGGTATTGTTACGTGTTTGCTATCCTCACAAACTCGTCTACTCGTAGATTCGTTGATTGAAAGTCCAGGTAACACTTTACTCATTACTTTATTTACTAATTAGCAATTAAC
>JANEYF010005317.1:600000-760757 GCA_029963845.1 Rhamnusium bicolor | reverse complement strand
GGCTACTCGGTAAAGATGGTCGTCCTTATAATCGGTGTACTCGGAGGGATAAAGCCTACGCTGCTCTCGGAACTGATGATCATACCGGCCTGCCAAAAACCAGCCGAGTGGCTGGCAGGTCAAATGCAGAAGGCGGTCATTCTGGGTTCTCTCCGTCTGCTTAGGGCACACGATTCTGGTATCTACAGTCACTAACCCTGCGGGATGTGGGGAGTGGCTGTAGTTGATCCGCCGGCGCGACTCCCGTGAGGCGTCGGAGGCCACGGGAGGACTGACCGGCATCGGGAAACCGAAAAAAATAATAATAATAATAATAATAATAATAATAATAATAATAAAAAAAAAAAAAAAAAATAATAATAATAATAAGGGGTACTCACAATCGACCCCAAGCGGATGGGGTCACGTATCTTGTATGCTAGGACGCTGAGGTCTGTTGATCCGGTCTTCCAGCAGATACACGAACAGCGTGGTGCCAAGAAGGGCATGGCAGGTTGCAAGGACAGCCTGCTGATAGACCGCTGTATTACACAGGATTCTGTGCAATACAAGCGGAATCTATCGATGGCCTGGATTGATTACCGCAAGGCATTTGATACAACATCGCATGAGCTGTTGTTGTACTTGCTCGAATGTCTTGCGGTACCAGCACCACTAGTGAGATGCATAGAACAGCTGCTACCGCTCTGGAAGACCCGCTTCACCATAACATCAGGTGCACAGCGGGTCACGACAGGGCAGGTGGCATTTAGGAGAGGAGTTTTCCAGGGTGACTCCCTGAGTCCTCTCCTCTTCTGCATCTCACTGCTGCCGTTGTCTGTTGGGCTCCGCCAAACCCGCGGATATCAATGTGGGCCACCCAGCGACCGGAGGCATAAGGTCACCCATCTATTTTATATGGATGACCTTAAACTTTATGCCTCCGGAGAGCGCGAACTACAAAACGCTCTTAGGGTGGTCGAAGAATATACGCGGGCAATTGGTATGGAGTTCGGGTTGGATAAATGTGCAGTCGTCCACCTCAAGAGAGGACGATGCGGGGAATTCCCTGAAGATGCGCAGCTCGCAGACGGAAGCATCCTAAGACATCTGGATGCCGGAGAGACCTATACATACCTGGGTGTGCAACAAAGGCACATCCAAGATGTAACACTAATAAAGGATTCTCTCCGCGGCAAGTACAGACACCGCCTCCGAAAGATTTGGTCTTCCGAGGGATTCATTATGGCCTGTCAAGATGGTGTTATCAACACCTTGGTCTACCGTAGCCGCGTGTGGCGTGTAGAGGTTCCTGATATCAACTGCAGGACCTGCCATCAGGCGCCGGAATCGCTCATGCATTTACTTTCTGCATGCCCCATATATGCGATTTCGGCCTACATCCACCGACATAACGCGGCCTTACGAGTGCTATACTACCATCTAAGGCACTCGTACGGGGTAGACCAGACACCAGTGCTGCCTTACGTCCCCGGAGATATTGAGTCCGTTGTCGAGAACGAGAAATGCCGGATTTACTGGAACTACTCGTTCCCGACTGTCAGGCTAATCCAAGCCAACAAGCCTGACATAGTCCTCCTCGACCATCAACTCAAGGTGATGTATGTCATCGAGTTCTCCGCACCTGCGGAGAAAAACATCACCTTGAAGGAGGAGGAGAAACGGACCAAATATCGCGATCTCCGGTACGAGCTCCAAGTGCTGTACCCAGGCTACTCGGTCAAAATGGTCGTCCTTATTATCGGTGTACTCGGAGGGATTTTTTTTTTTTTTTTTTTTTTGGAGGGCGTAGCCGGCGCGTTTGCTAACCGGAGCAAGAGGCCCTTCTGAATTCCCCGAAGAGAGACCAGACCGGAACCGCTTTCGCATTACTTCAGTCTGATCCATTACCGTCTTTGTGACGCCATCTATCTTTCGTCGCTTCCCTACGTCCCCCGTCCACATTTGTGATTAGGGGTTCGGGAGTAAGGGTGATCGCCGTGCTTACTGCTCCTCTTGTTTCTTTTGTCGGAGCACTGCTTCTACAAATCTTGCTATCGCGTCCCAGGTGTCTTTGCTGCGTAGCATGTTATCTATGATGTTGTCGGGTATCATTTGAGCACCCACCGTCGTTTCCAGCAAGAATCTTTCCCGCGTCCATCTGTCGCATTTGAAAAATGTATGGTATGCATCGTCCTCTTGTCCCATCTCACAGTATACGCATTCTGGGTTATCTGTTATTCTCATCTTGTACAGATAGGATTGAAAAAATCCATGCCCGGTCAGGAACTGCGTTAAGTAATAGTTCACTTCGCCGTGTCCGCGGTTTGCCCATGTAGTTAACCGCCTTATTAGTCTTGCAGTCCACCTCCCTCTGGATTCGGCGTCCCAACGCCGCTGCCACTCGTCCATGGTACGTGATCTTTCTTCTTTTTTCACCCTGTCTCTGTCTATCTCTGCCCTCCTAGAAAAGATCCTCTTGCGCTCTTGTGCAAGCAGATCAATCGGAGGTGTTCCTGCTATTGCCAAGACAGCGGGTTCCGAAACCGTGCGGTAGGCACTCACCACTCTTAGCGCTCCTTTTCTCTGTACCGCAGCTGGGCGCTTCCTGTATTTCTCGACCCTCAGTGCATCCGCCCAGATCTCAGCCCCGTACAGTAGGATTGATTGGGTCGTGGACATTAGTAACCTACGCTTGCTCGCTCTAGGGCCAGCTACATTTGCCATTAATCTGCTAAGGGCAGCTGTCGTTGCTGCTGCCTTATCTGCCATGCGTTGGATTTGCCCCCAATAGGTCAGCTTAGTATCTAGTGTCACTCCCAGGTACTTCACGGCGCTTTTGGTTTGAAGCACCTCCGTACCAACCGTCATGTCTAGTATTGTAGGGATTCTTCTCTTCGTCAGTATCACCATTTCCGTTTTGTGTACTGCTAGCTTCAGTCCGTGGTCTTCCAGCCATCTGTACACTCGTCGCATCACCTGGTCTAATTTCCTCTGGGCCTGTTCGCCGTCTCGCGCCACGATGGTTGCCGCGATATCGTCAGCGTACCCAACTAGTTGCGTTCCTTCTGGCAGTTCCATTTTCAATATTCCGTCATACGTGATGTTCCAGAGGTCAGGTCCTAGAATCGACCCTTGTGCCGCTCCGGAAGTTACTACTCTCTGTCGAGGTCCCTCCCTGGTGTCATATAGTAGTACCCGTTCGTTCAGGTAATCTCTAAACATGCGTAGCAGGTATACAGGTACCCTAAAAGTGCGCTCTAGTGCTTCCAACATGTCACTCCACCGTGCCGAGTTGAAAGCGTTCTTTACATCTAGAGTGACCAACATGCAGAAAGATCTCGTTCTGTGATCCCCTCTCTCTGTGGCGCACGCCGTGTTCACTACCTCCTGTATCGCGCTTGATGTGGATAGCCCTTTCCTAAAACCGTATTGCCTGGAACTCAGATCACCGGCCGCTTGTACAGCTGTTAACAAACGTGGTTTTAGCAGCTTCTCTAACAGTTTTCCGGCCGCGTCTAACATGCACAAGGGCCTGTAGGACGATGGCGTATTTAGTATCTCTTTGCCCTTGCTGATCAGCACTAGCCGCTGTCTTTTCCAGCGGGCGCAAAAAAACACCTGCCCTCAAACAGCAGTTATACATATCCAGCATTAGTTCCGGACAGGCATTTACTGCAGCTTTTATCGCCTCCACTGGCACACCGTCTGGGCCTGGTGCTTTTTTGTTGCGTAGAGATCCTGCTGCCTTTGTCAGCTCTTCTACGCTGAAGGCCGGGATATCCTCAGGTACAATGATTGGGTCCATCTCTTCTCTTAGGGGGTGGGTGGGGAATAACGCGTCCACAATACCGTCCATCGTTTCCGCGTCATGTGTCGTGTCCCCTGCTGGGACACCGAATTTGCGTGTAACAATCTTATACCCCATGCCCCAGGGGTCATTGTCTACTTCACTACAAAGCCCTTTCCTCGGAGGGATAAAGCCTACGCTGCTCTCTGAACTGAAGATCATACCGGCCTGCCAAAAATCAGCCGAGTGGCTGGCAGGCCAAATGCAGAAGGCGGTTATTCTGGGTTCTCTCCGTCTGCTTAGGGCACATGATTCTGGTATCTACAGTCACTAACCCTGCGGGATGTGGGGAGTGGCTGTAGTTGATGCGCCGGCGCGACTCCCGTGAGGCGTCGGAGGCCACGGGAGGACTGACCGGCATCGGGAAACCGAAAAAAAAAAAAAAAAAAAAAAAAAAATAAGGGGTAGACTTAAGGACGAGGGTTAGCCTTAACACCAGGGCTAACCTAAAGCCACAAGACCTGGCTAGAATGGACGCGGTCATCGATGAGGAAATTCCGGAGGATGTAGACATCTGGCAAATCAACTGTGCCGTGTACAACGCCGCGAAGCAACTCGTCCCCCGTGAGAGGTCAACCAATCACGGGGTCGAGAAAGCCAAGCGGCGTGTACAAAAAATCGAGGGCAAAATACAGTCGGCCAGACAACACGCTTCTCAGATCCAGAGTGTGGTGGAATATAAGACGACTGGTAGAGTCTTTACTCCCAGAATCCGGCGCATAGCAGCCGGATTAAGACGTCAACACCATACTCTTAATCTGACAGTGATGCTTACCATCAAGCAGCACTGTCTAGATAGGATCCGAGCGCTCATGGCGATAAAGAAAACATTGAAGAGGCGGGTCAGGAGTATGGAACAAAACACTTTGTTCCGTACGAATCCTTCCCGCCTCTTTCAAGAGCCACAGCGTGTTGTCGAGAATCCGCCGACTGTAGAAGATGTCGAAACCTTCTGGAAGGGAACCTACGAAACGACGCGTCCATTCAATAGCGACACTCCAGCAATAGCACACTTCGAGGCTCTGTGCCACAGACATCTTGAAGAGCCAGAAGAAGTGTGCCCGGCAATCAGTACGGAGGAAGTCCAACAAGCGCTTGTTGGTACCAAGAACTTCGCTGCCCCGGGCCCAGACGGCATTAACAACTGGTGGTGGAAGAAATTTCCTTCCACTCACCGCCGTCTGGCGCGAGTTTTCAACTTATGGTTGAACGAGGGGCAGCAATTCCGGACTGGTTTGTCGAGGGACGTACTGTGCTTATCCCCAAAAAGGGGGATCTTTCCGACCCGAGGAATTATAGGCCGATCACTTGCCTTAACTCCTGCTACAAGATATTTACACGTATCCTGTATGCTAGGACGCTGAGGTCTGTTGATCCGGTCTTCCAGCAGATACACGAACAGCGTGGTTCCAAGAAGAGCATGGCAGGTTGCAAGGACAGCCTGCTGATAGACCGCTGTATTACACAGGATTCTGTGCAATACAAGCGGAATCTATCGATGGCCTGGATTGATTACCGCAAGGCATTTGATACAACATCACATGAGCTATTGTTGTACTTGCTCGAATGCCTTGCGGTACCAGCACCACTAGTGAGATGCATAGAACAGCTGCTGCCACTCTGGAAGACCCGCTTCACCATAACATCAGGTACACAGCGGGTTACGACAGAGCAGGTGGCATTTAGGAGAGGAGTTTTCCAGGGTGACTCCCTGAGTCCTCTCCTCTTCTGCATCTCACTGCTGCCGTTGTCTGTTGGGCTCCGCCAAACCCGCGGATATCAATGTAGGCCACCCAGCGACCGGAGGCATAAGGTCACCCATCTATTTTATATGGATGACCTTAAACTTTATGCCTCCGGAGAGCGCGAACTACAAAACGCTCTTAGGGTGGTCGAAAAATATACGCGGGCAATTGGTATGGAGTTCGGGTTGGACAAATGTGCAGTCGTCCACCTCAAGAGAGGACGATGCGGGGAATTTTCTGAAGATGCGCAGCTCGCAGACGGAAGCATCCTAAGACATCTGGATGCCGGAGAGACCTATACATATCTGGGTGTGCAACAAAGGCACATCCAGGATGTATCACAAATAAAAGATTCTCTCCGCGGCAAGTACAGACACCGCCTCCGAAAGATTTGGTCTTCCGAACTTTCGGGGAAGAACAAGGTGTCTGCAACTAATATGCTTGCCGTTCCGATTCTGCTCTACTCCTTCGGAGTAGTAAAGTGGAGGGTAGATGAGCTGCGTCAATTAGACAGAGATACCCGCAAGATGATGAATATTCACAGAAGTATTCATCCTAGATCGTCCGTTCCTCGTGTGTACCTCCCACGTCAACGGGGGGCCGAGGACTCTTGAGCCTGGAGTGTACGCATGGCAGAGTAGTACTGAGTATGGCATGTAACATACTCAGGAGCTCAGATCCCCCTCTTGCGGTTCGTAAAACATCATGAAACTGTAGGAGTGGGAGCAGGATTGTTCAAGGCAGCAAAAAGAGCCGCAGATGAACTCGGTCTCGCATTTGACATCAGGCGAGGAGGCCGGCGAGGTGCTGATGTTGAGTCAGTCACCGAACTTCAGCCAAATCGTCTGAAAGCCCGAATTAGAGCTGCCGAACAGGAAAATCTGTTTCGGCAGCATGTCGATAAACCCCAGCATGGTGTCTTCTATAAGAACATAGAAACACTGGGTTTATCGACCAGGCTGACCTTCGCCTTTCTAAGGTCAGCAGGGCTTAAGTCGGAGACCGAGGGATTCATTATGGCCTGTCAAGATGGTGTTATCAACACCTTGGTCTACCGTAGCCGCGTGTGGCGTGTAGAGGTTCCTGATATCAACTGCAGGACCTGCCATCAGGCGCCGGAATCGCTCATGCACTTACTTTCTGCATGCCCTATATATGCGATTTCGGCCTACATCCACCGACATAACGCGGCTTTACGAGTGCTATACTACCATCTAAGGCACTCGTACGGGGTAGACCAGACACCAGTGCTGCCTTACGTCCCCGGAGATATTGAGTCCGTTGTCGAGAACGAGAAATGCCGGATTTACTGGAACTACTCGTTCCCGACTGTCAGGCTAATCCAAGCCAACAAGCCTGACATAGTCCTCCTCGACCATCAACTCAAGGTGATGTATGTTATCGAGTTCTCGGCACCTGCGGAGAAAAACATCACCTTGAAGGAGGAGGAGAAACGGACCAAATATCGCGATCTCCGGTACGAGCTCCAAGTGCTGTACCCAGGCTACTCGGTCAAAATGGTCGTCCTTATTATCGGTGTACTCGGAGGGATAAAGCCTACGCTGCTCTCGGAACTGAAGATCATACCGGCCTGCCAAAAACCAGCCGAGTGGCTGGCAGGTCAAATGCAGAAGGCGGTCATTCTAGGTTCTCTCCGTCTGCTTAGGGCACACGATTCTGGTATCTACAGTCACTAACCCTGCGGGATGTGGGGAGTGGCTGTAGTTGATACGCCGGCGCGACTCCCGTGAGGCGTCGGAGGCCACGGGAGGACTGACCGGCATCGGGAAACCGAAAAAAAAAAAATAATAATAATAAGACGTCAAGGGAACTACGGGATGACTTGCTGACCTGCCGCGAGAGTAGCGAACCTGAGCGAAGGGGATACATGGCGCGAATGCATGCACTTTGGTGCGAAATGCATCCAGAGCATCGCGCCTTCTCTCAACAACATCTGAGAGATCAAGTATCCTTTCTGCTCAGGACAGGTTACGTAAGGGCACCCCGTCAGCTGGAAGAACTGCCAGCCGCAGTACCACCGCGGCAATTACCAGCTGATGGGGAACATCTTTTAGAGTTCACCGGTGTAGACTTAAGGACGAGGGTTAGCCTTAACATCAGGGCTAACCTAAAGCCACAGGACCTGGCTAGAATGGACGCGGTCATCGATGAGGAAATTCCGGAAGATGTAGACATCTGGCAAATCAACTGTGCCGTGTACAACGCCGCGAAGCAACTCGTCCCCCGTGAGAGGTCAACCAATCACGGGATCGAGAAAGCCAAGCGGCGTGTACAAAAAATCGAAGGCAAGATACAGTCGGCCAGACAACACGCTTCTCGGATCCAGAGTGTGGTGGAATATAAGACGACTGGTAGAGTTTTTACTCCCAGGATCCGGCGCATAGCTGCCGGATTAAGACGTCAACACCATACTCTAAATCTGACAGTGATGCTTACCATCAAGCAGCACTGTCTAGATAGGATCCGAGCGATCATGGCGATAAAGAAAACATTGAAGAGGCGGGTGAGGAGTATGGAACAAAACAATTTGTTCCGTATGAACCCTTCCCGCCTCTTTCAAGAGCCACAGCGTGTTGTCGAGAATCCGCCGACTGTAGAAGATGTCGAAACCTTCTGGAAGGGAATCTACGAAACGCCGCGTCCATTCAATAGCGACACTCCATCAATGGCACACTTCGAGGCTCTGTGTCACAGACATCTTGAAGAGCCAGAAGAAGTGTGCCCGGCAATCAGTACGGAGGAAGTCCAACAAGCACTTGTTGGTACCAAGAACTTCGCTGCCCCGGGCCCAGACGGCATTAACAACTGGTGGTGGAAGAAATTTCCTTCCACTCACCGCCGTCTGGCGCGAGTTTTCAACTCATGGTTGAACGAGGGGCAGCAGATTCCGGACTGGTTCGTCGAGGGACGTACTGTGCTTATCCCCAAAAAGGGGGATCTTTCCGACCCGAGGAATTATAGGCCGATCACCTGCCTTAACTCCTGCTACAAGATATTTACACGTATCTTGTATGCTAGGACGCTGAGGTCTGTTGATCCGGTCTTCCAGCAGATACACGAACAGCGTGGTGCCAAGAAGGGCATGGCAGGTTGCAAGGACAGCCTGCTGATAGACCGCTGTATTACACAGGATTCTGTGCAATAAAAGCGGAATCTATCGATGGCCTGGATTGATTACCGCAAGGCATTTGATACAACATCGCATGAGCTGTTGTTGTACTTGCTCGAATGTCTTGCGGTACCAGTACCACTAGTGAGATGCATAGAACAGCTGCTACCGCTCTGGAAGACCTGCTTCACCATAACATCAGGTGCACAGCGGGTCACGACAGGGCAGGTGGCATTTAGGAGAGGAGTTTTCCAGGGTGACTCCCTGAGTCCTCTCCTCTTCTGCATCTCACTGCTGCCGTTGTCTGTTGGGCTCCGCCAAACCCGCGGATATCAATGTGGGCCACCCGGCGACCGGAGGCATAAGGTCACCCATCTATTTTATATGGATGACCTTAAACTTTATGCCTCCGGAGAGCGCGAACTACAAAACGCTCTTAGGGTGGTCGAAGAATATACGCCGGCAATTGGTATGGAGTTCGGGTTGGACAAATGTGCAGTCGTCCACCTCAAGAGAGGACGATGCGGGGAATTCCCTGAAGATGCGCAGCTCGCAGACGGAAGCATCCTAAGACATCTGGATGCCGGAGAGACCTATACATATCTGGGTGTGCAACAAAGGCACATCCAGGATGTATCACAAATAAAAGATTCTCTCCGCGGCAAGTACAGACACCGCCTCCGAAAGATTTGGTCTTCCGAACTTTCGGGGAAGAACAAGGTGTCTGCAACAAATATGCTTGCCGTTCCGATTCTGCTCTACTCCTTCGGAGTAGTAAAGTGGAGGGTAGATGAGCTGCGCCAATTAGATAGGGATACCCGCAAGATGATGAATATTCACAGAAGTATTCATCCTAGATCGTCCGTTCCTCGTGTGTACCTCCCACGTCAACGGGGGGGCCGAGGACTCTTTAGCTTGGAGTGTACGCATGGCAGAGTAGTACTGAGTATGGCATGTAACATACTTAGGAGCTCAGATCCCCTCTTGCGGTTCGTAAAACATCACGAAACTGTAGGAGTGGGAGCAGGATTGTTTAAGGCAGCAAAAAGAGCCGCAGATGAACTCGGTCTCGCATTTGATATCAGGCGAGGAGGCCGGCGAGGTGTTGATGTTGAGTCAGTCACCGAACTTCAGCCAAACCGTCTGAAAGCCCGAATCAGAGCTGCCGAACAGGAAAAACTGTTTCGGCAGCACGTCGATAAACCCCAGCATGGTGTCTTCTATAAGAACATAGAAACACTGGGTTTATCGACCAGGCTGACCTTCGCCTTTCTAAGGTCAGCAGGGCTTAAGTCGGAGACCGAGGGATTCATTATGGCCTGTCAAGATGGTGTTATCAACACCTCGGTCTACCGTAGCCGCGTGTGGCGTGTAGAGGTTCCTGATATCAACTGCAGGACCTGCCATCAGGCGCCGGAATCGCTCATGCACTTACTATCTGCATGCCCTATATATGCGATTTCGGCCTACATCCACCGACATAACGCGGCTTTACGAGTGCTATACTACCATCTAAGGCACTCGTACGGGGTAGACCACACACCAGTGCTGCCTTACGTCCCCGGAGATATTGAATCCGTTGTCGAGAACGAGAAATGCCGGATTTACTGGAACTACTCGTTCCCGACTGTCAGGCTAATCCAAGCCAACAAGCCTGACATAGTCCTCCTCGACCATCAACTCAAGGTGATGTATGTCATCGAGTTCTCGGCACCTACGGAGAAAAACATCACCTTGAAGGAGGAGGAGAAACGGACCAAATATCGCGATCTCCGGTACGAGCTCCAAGTGCTGTACCCAGGCTACTCGGTCAAAATGGTCGTCCTTATTATCGGTGTACTCGGAGGGATAAAGCCTACGCTGCTCTCTGAACTGAAGATCATACCGGCCTGCCAAAAATCAGCCGAGTGGCTGGCAGGCCAAATGCAGAAGGCGGTCATTCTGGGTTCTCTCCGTCTGCTTAGGGCACATGATTCTGGTATCTACAGTCACTAACCCTGCGGGATGTGGGGAGTGGCTGTGGTTGATGCGCCGGCGCGACTCCCGTGAGGCGTCGGAGGCCACGGGAGGACTGACCGGCATCGGGAAACCGCAAAAAAAAAAAAAAAAAAATAGTAAGACGTCAAACTCGGTCTCGCATTTGACATCAGGCGAGGAGGCCGGCGAGGTGCTGATGTTGAGTCAGTCACCGAACTTCAGCCAAATCGTCTGAAAGCCCGAATAAGAGCTGCCGAACAGGAAAATCTGTTTCGGCAGCACGTCGATAAACCCCAGCATGGTGTCTTCTATAAGAACATAGAAACACTGGGTTTATCGACCAGGCTGACCTTCGCCTTTCTAAGGTCAGCAGGGCTTAAGTCGGAGACCGAGGGATTCATTATGGCCTGCCAAGATGGTGTTATCAACACCTTGGTCTACCGTAGCCGCGTGTGGCGTGTAGAGGTCCCTGATATCAACTGCAGGACCTGCCATCAGGCGCCGGAATCGCTCATGCACTTACTTTCTGCATGCCCCATATATGCGATTTCGGCCTACATCCACCGACGTAACGCGGCTTTACGAGTGCTATACTACCATCTAAGGCACTCGTACGGGGTAGACCAGACACCAGTGCTGCCTTACGTCCCCGGAGATATTGAGTCCGTTGTCGAGAACGAGAAATGCCGGATTTACTGGAACTACTCGTTCCCGACTGTCAGGCTAATCCAAGCCAACAAGCCTGACATAGTCCTCCTCGACCATCAACTCAAGGTGATGTATGTTATCGAGTTCTCGGCACCTGCGGAGAAAAACATCACCTTGAAGGAGGAGGAGAAACGGACCAAATATCGCGATCTCCGGTACGAGCTCCAAGTGCTGTACCCAGGCTACTCGGTCAAAATGGTCGTCCTTATTATCGGTGTACTCGGAGGGATAAAGCCTACGCTGCTCTCGGAACTGAAGATCATACCGGCCTGCCAAAAACCAGCCGAGTGGCTGGCAGGTCAAATGCAGAAGGCGGTCATTCTGGGTTCTCTCCGTCTGCTTAGGGCACACGATTCTGGTATCTACAGTCACTAACCCTGCGGGATGTGGGGAGTGGCTGTAGTTGATACGCCGGCGCGACTCCCGTGAGGCGTCGGAGGCCATGGGAGGACTGACCGGCATCGGATAAAAAAAAAAATAAATAAGACGTCAACACCATACTCTAAATCTGACAGTGATGCTTACCATCAAGCAGCACTGTCTAGATAGGTTCCGAGCACTCATGGCGATAAAGAAAACATTGAAGAGGCGGGTGAGGAGTATGGAACAAAACAATTTGTTCCGTACGAATCCTTCCCGCCTCTTTCAAGAGCCACAGCGTGTTGTAGATAATCCGCCGACTGTAGAAGATGTCGAAACCTTCTGGAAGGGAATCTACGAAACGACGCGTCCATTCAATAGCGACACTCCAGCAATTGCACACTTCGAGGCTCTGTGTCACAGACATCGTGAAGAGCCAGAAGAAGTGTGCCCGGCAATCAGTACGGAGGAAGTCCAGCAAGCACTTGTTGGTACCAAGAACTTCGCTGCCCCGGGCCCAGACGGCATTAACAACTGGTGGTGGAAGAAATTTCCTTCCACTCACCGCCGTCTGGCGCGAGTTTTCAACTCATGGTTGAACGAGGGGCAGCAGATTCCGGACTGGTTCGTCGAGGGACGTACTGTGCTTATCCCCAAAAAGGGGGATCTTTCCGACCCGAGGAATTATAGGCCGATCACTTGCCTCAACTCCTGCTACAAGATATTTACACGTATCTTGTATGCTAGGACACTGAGGTCTGTTGATCCGGTCTTCCAGCAGATACATGAACAGCGTGGTGCCAAGAAGGGCATGGCAGGTTGCAAGGACAGCCTGCTGATAGACCGCTGTATTACACAGGATTCTGTGCAATACAAGCGGAATCTATCGATGGCCTGGATTGACTACCGCAAGGCATTTGATACAACATCGCACGAGCTATTGTTGCACTTGCTCGAATGTCTTGCGGTACCAGCACCACTAGTGAGATGCATAGAACGGCTGCTGCCACTCTGGAAGACTCGCTTCACCATAACATCAGGTGCACAGCGGGTCATGACAGAGCAGGTGGCATTTAGGAGGGGAGTTTTCCAGGGCGACTCCCTGAGTCCTCTCCTCTTCTGCATCTCACTGCTACCGTTGTCTGCTGGGCTCCGCCAAACCCGCGGGTATCAATGTGGACCACCCAGCGATCGGAGGCATAAGGTCACCCATCTATTTTATATGGATGATCTTAAACTTTATGCCTCCGGAGAGCGCGAACTACAAAACGCTCTTAGGGTGGTCGAAGAATATACGCGGGCAATTGGTATGGAGTTCGGGTTGGACAAATGTGCAGTCGTCCACCTCAAGAGAGGACGATGCGGGGAATTCCCTGAAGACGCGCAGCTCGCAGACGGAAGCATCCTAAGACATCTGGATGCCGGAGAGACCTATACATACCTGGGTGTGCAACAAAGGCACATCCAGGATGTAACACAAATAAAGGAGTCTCTCCGCGGCAAGTACAGACACCGCCTCCGAAAGATTTGGTCTTCCGAGCTTTCGGGGAAGAATAAGGTGTCTGCAACTAATATGCTTGCCGTTCCGATTCTGCTCTACTCCTTCGGAGTAGTAAAGTGGAGGGTAGATGAGCTGCGCCAATTAGACAGAGATACCCGCAAGATGATGAATATTCACAGAAGTATTCATCCTAGATCGTCCGTTCCTCGTGTGTACCTCCCACGTCAACGGGGGGGGCCGAGGACTCTTGAGCCTGGAGTGTACGCATGGCAGAGTAGTACTGAGTATGGCATGTAACATCCTCAGGAGCTCAGATCCCCTCTTGCGGTTTGTGAAACATCACGAAACTGTAGGAGTGGGAGCAGGATTGTTTAAGGCAGCAAAAAGAGCCGCAGATGAACTTGGTCTCACATTTGACATCAGGCGAGGTGGCCGGCGAGGTGCTGATGTTGAATCAGTCACCGAACTTCAGCCAAATCGTCTGAAAGCCCGAATCAGAGCTGCCGAACAGGAAAATCTGTTTCGGCAGCACGTCGATAAACCCCAGCATGGTGTCTTCTATAAGAACATAGAAACACTGGGTTTATCGACCAGGCTGACCTTCGCCTTTCTAAGGTCAGCAGGGCTTAAGTCGGAGACCGAGGGATTCATTATGGCCTGCCAAGATGGTGTTATCAACACCTTGGTCTACCGTAGCCGCGTGTGGCGTGTAGAGTTTCCTGATATCAACTGCAGGACCTGCCATCAGGCGCCGGAATCGCTCATGCATTTACTATCTGCATGCCCCATATATGCGATTTCGGCCTATATCCACCGGCATAACGCGGCGTTACGAGTGCTGTACTACCATCTAAGGCACTCGTACGGGGTAGACCAGACACCAGTGCTGCCTTACGTCCCCGGAGATATTGAGTCCGTTGTCGAGAACGAGAAATGCCGGATTTACTGGAACTACTCGTTCCCGACTGTCAGGCTAATTCAAGCCAACAAGCCTGACATAGTTCTCCTCGACCATCAACTCAAGGTGATGTATGTCATCGAGTTCTCGGCGCCAGCGGAGAAAAACATCACCTTGAAGGAGGAGGAGAAACGGACCAAATATCGCGATCTCCGGTACGAGCTCCAAGTGCTGTACCCAGGCTACTCAGTAAAAATGGTCGTCCTTATAATCGGTGTACTCGGAGGGATAAAGCCTACGCTGCTCTCGGAATTGAAGAGCATACTGGCCTGCCAAAAACCAGCCGAATGGCTGGCAGGTCAAATGCAGAAGGCGGTCATTCTGGGTTCTCTCCGTCTGCTTAGGGCACACGATTCTGGTATCTACAGTCACTAACCCTGCGGGATGTGGGGAGTGGCTGTAGTTGATGCGCCGGCGCGACTCCTGTGAGGCGTCGGAGGCCACGGGAGGACTGACCGGCATCGGGAAACCGAAAAAAAAAAAAAAAAAAAAAAAAAAAAAAAAAAAGCCAACAAGCCTGACATAGTCCTCCTCGACCATCAACTCAAGGTGATGTATGTTATCGAGTTCTCGGCACCTGCGGAGAAAAACATCACCTTGAAGGAGGAGGAGAAACGGACCAAATATCGCGATCTCCGGTACGAGCTCCAAGTGCTGTACCCAGGCTACTCGGTCAAAATGGTCGTCCTTATTATCGGTGTACTCGGAGGGATAAAGCCTACGCTGCTCTCTGAACTGAAGATCATACCGGCCTGCCAAAAATCAGCCGAGTGGCTGGCAGGCCAAATGCAGAAGGCGGTCATTCTGGGTTCTCTCCGTCTGCTTAGGGCACATGATTCTGGTATCTACAGTCACTAACCCTGCGGGATGTGGGGAGTGGCTGTGGTTGATGCGCCGGCGCGACTCCCGTGAGGCGTCGGAGGCCACGGGAGGACTGACCGGCATCGGGAAACCGCAAAAAAAAAAAAAAAAAAAAAATAATAAAACGTCAAACTCGGTCTCGCATTTGACATCAAGCGAGGAGGCCGGCGAGGTGCTGATGTTGAGTCAGTCACCGAACTTCAGCCAATTCGTCTGAAAGCCCGAATAAGAGCTGCCGAACAGGAAAATCTGTTTCGGCAGCACGTCGATAAACCCCAGCATGGTGTCTTCTACAAGAACATAGAAACACTGGGTTTATCGACCAGGCTGACCTTCGCCTTTCTAAGGTCAGCAGGGCTTAAGTCGGAGACCGAGGGATTCATTATGGCCTGCCAAGATGGTGTTATCAACACCTTGGTCTACCGTAGCCGCGTGTGGCGTGTAGAGGTCCCTGATATCAACTGCAGGACCTGCCATCAGGCGCCGGAATCGCTCATGCATTTACTATCTGCATGCCCCATATATGCGATTTCGGCCTATATCCACCGGCATAACGCGGCGTTACGAGTGCTGTACTACCATCTAAGGCACTCGTACGGGGTAGACCAGACACCAGTGCTGCCTTACGTCCCCGGAGATATTGAGTCCGTTGTCGAGAACGAGAAATGCCGGATTTACTGGAACTACTCGTTCCCGACTGTCAGGCTAATTCAAGCCAACAAGCCTGACATAGTTCTCCTCGACCATCAACTCAAGGTGATGTATGTCATCGAGTTCTCGGCGCCAGCGGAGAAAAACGTCACCTTGAAGGAGGAGGAGAAACGGACCAAATATCGCGATCTCCGGTACGAGCTCCAAGTGCTGTACCCAGGCTACTCAGTAAAAATGGTCGTCCTTATAATCGGTGTACTCGGAGGGATAAAGCCTACGCTGCTCTCGGAATTGAAGATCATACTGGCCTGCCAAAAACCAGCCGAATGGCTGGCAGGTCAAATGCAGAAGGCGGTCATTCTGGGTTCTCTCCGTCTGCTTAGGGCACACGATTCTGGTATCTACAGTCACTAACCCTGCGGGATGTGGGGAGTGGCTGTAGTTGATACGCCGGCGCGATTCCCGTGAGGCGTCGGAGGCCACGGGAGGACTGACCGGCATCGGGAAACCGAAAAAAAAAAAAAAAAAAAAAAAAAATAATAATAATAATAATAAGGGGTGCAGGGCCGGCAACCTCCGCGTTGGTGCACCCTGGACAGGCAGAGGTAACTCTGCCTGACTAATGTCGGCCGGGGGTACCAAGGCTAACCACCTGGTGCCCCTCCTACTTCTGGTTCCTTACGATCTCAGAAGAAGGGCCCCTCACGATCGGCCCCAAGCGGATGGGGGTCAGGGACAGGCGGGAGGGGCCTCACCGGACAGTCTCAACAACGACGACATTGGCATTGTACACGGACACTTTAAGTGGACGAGGGAACTTCGGGATGACTTGCTGACCTGCCGCGAGAGTAGCGAACCTGAGCGAAGGGGATACATGTCGCGATTGCATGCACTTTGGTGCGAAATGCACCCAGAGCATCGCGCCTTCTCTCAACAACATCTGAGAGATCAAGTATCCTTTCTGCTCAGGACAGGTTACGTAAGGGCACCCCGTCAGCTGGAAGAACTGCCAGCCGCAGTACCACCGCGGCAATTACCAGCTGATGGGGAACATCCTTTAGAGTTCACCGATGTAGACTTAAGGACGAGGGTTAGCCTTAACACCAGGGCTAACCTAAAGCCACAAGACCTGGCTAGAATGGACGCGGTCATCGATGAGGAAATTCCGGAAGATGTAGACATCTGGCAAATCAACTGTGCCGTGTACAACGCCGCGAAGCAACTCGTCCCCCGTGAGAGGTCAACCAATCACGGGGTCGAGAAAGCCAAGCGGCGTGTACAAAAAATCGAAGGCAAGATACAGTCGGCCAGACAACACGCTTCTCGGATCCAGAGTGTGGTGGAATATAAGACGACTGGTAGAGTTTTTACTCCCAGGATCCGGCGCATAGCTGCCGGATTAAGACGTCAACACCATACTTTAAATCTGACAGTGATGCTTACCATCAAGCAGCACTGTCTAGATAGAATCCGAGCGCTCATGGCGATAAAGAAAACATTGAAGAGGCGGGTGAGGAGTATGGAACAAAACAATTTGTTCCGTACGAATCCATCCCGCCTCTTTCAAGAGCCACAGCGTGTTGTCGAGAATCCGCCGACTGTAGAAGATGTCGAAACCCTCTGGAAGGGAATCTACGAAACGACGCGTCCATTCAATAGCGACACTCCATCAATTGCACACTTCGAGGCTCTGTGTCACAGACATCTTGAAGAGCCAGAAGAAGTGTGCCCGGCAATCAGTACGGAGGAAGTCCAACAAGCACTTGTTGGTACCAAGAACTTCGCTGCCCCGGGCCCAGACGGCATTAACAACTGGTGGTGGAAGAAATTTCCTTCCACTCACCGCCGTCTGGCGCGAGTTTTCAACTCATGGTTGAACGAGGGGCAGCAGATTCCGGACTGGTTTGTCGAGGGACGTACTGTGCTTATCCCCAAAAAGGGGGATCTTTCCGACCCGAGGAATTATAGGCCGATCACTTGCCTTAACTCCTGCTACAAGATATTTACACGTATCTTGTATGCTAGGACGCTGAGGTCTGTTGATCTGGTCTTCCAGCAGATACACGAACAGCGTGGTGCCAAGAAGGGCATGGCAGGTTGCAAGGACAGCCTGCTGATAGACCGCTGTATTACACAGGATTCTGTGCAATACAAGCGGAATCTATCGATGGCCTGGATTGATTACCGCAAGGCATTTGATACAACATCACATGAGCTATTGTTGTACTTGCTCAAATGTCTTGCAGTACCAGCACCACTAGTGAGATGCATAGAACAGCTGCTGCCGCTCTGGAAGACCCGCTTCACCATAACATCAGGTGCACAGCGGGTCACGACAGAGCAGGTGGCATTTAGGAGAGGAGTTTTCCAGGGTGACTCCCTGAGTCCTCTCCTCTTCTGCATCTCACTGCTGCCGTTGTCTGTTGGGCTCCGCCAAACCAGCGGATATCAATGTGGGCCACCCAGCGACCGGAGGCATAAGGTCACCCATCTATTTTATATGGATGACCTTAAACTTTATGCCTCCGGAGAGCGTGAACTACAAAACGCTCTTAGGGTGGTCGAAGAATATACGCGGGCAATTGGTATGGAGTTCGGGTTGGACAAATGTGCAGTCGTCCACCTCAAGAGAGGACAATGCGGGGAATTCTCTGATGATGCGCAGCTCGCAGACGGAAGCATCCTAAGACATCTGGATGCCGGAGAGACCTATACATACCTGGGTGTGCAACAAAGGCACATCCAAGATGTGACACAAATAAAGGATTCTCACCGCGGCAAGTACAGACACCGCCTCCGAAAGATTTGGTCTTCCGAACTTTCGGGGAAGAACAAGGTGTCTGCAACTAATATGCTTGCCGTTCCGATTCTGCTCTACTCCTTCGGAGTAGTAAAGTGGAGGGTAGATGAGCTGCGCCAATTAGACAGAGATACCCGCAAGATGATGAATATTCACAGAAGTATTCATCCTAGATCGTCCGTTCCTCGTGTGTACCTCCCACGTCAACGGGGGGGGCCGAGGACTCTTGAGCCTGGAGTGTACGCATGGCAGAGTAGTACTGAGTATGGCATGTAACATACTCAGGAGCTCAGATCCCCTCTTGCGGTTCGTAAAACTTCACGAAACTGTAGGAGTGGGAGCAGGATTATTCAAGGCAGCAAAAAGAGCCGCAGATCAACTCGGTCTCGCATTTGACATCAGGCGAGGAGGCCGGCGAGGTGCTGATGTTGAGTCAGTCACCGAACTTCAGCCAAATCGTCTGAAAGCCCGAATAAGAGCTGCCGAACAGGAAAATCTGTTTCGGCAGCACGTCGATAAACCCCAGCATGGTGTCTTCTATAAGAACATAGAAACACTGGGTTTATCGACCAGGCTGACCTTCGCCTTATAACGACCCCTTTTTTACATTTATTTCAAATTTAGTTTTATAAAAAAGTAAGCCAGTTATTTTAAAACTTACGCAGCTAGCAAGCAAGAGATCCTCCAAATTTATATATCCCAGGGATGAGCTTTAACCTTTCCACCAATTTAGCTTGGATTGCTTAAATGTATATTTATATATACTGGGTTTTAGTTGGGCACCACCAGTTTTTTATATTTCAAGAATAGGTAATGAATCACAAAAACTACATTAAACAAAATACATATCTATTCAATAAAAACTGGAAAAAATTAATACAAATTCAGTTACAAAACGGCATGCACAGTAATTAAAATGAATTTCCGACAAAAGGTCGGTATACAAAAAACAAGGCACAATACTAACTATAATGAAACTATAGGTTTAATCAAATACGGCAGTTAGCCAACAAAGTAACTACTCTGGTACACAACAAATAAAATAACATAAGACATCAAATGTCAAAGGAACATAACATAAGTAAATAAGGCAAAGTAATGCATATAGATAAACTGAACACACGGTATATACTTAATCCAATACATAAGGCACGGTAAGGAATAAATTGTCACATAAACGTAAAACTACAAAACATATCGGTACGGCAATATCAGACATCATTGCCTAATAAACATACTGTATTTACTTAACAAATACATACGGCACGGTAAGACATACATTGTCACATAAACGTAAAACTACAAAACATATCGGTACGGTAATATCAGACAACATTGCCTAATAAACATACTGTATATACTTAAATACAAAAGGCAATGTAAGACATAATTTGTCACATAAACGGAGAGATGCCAAACACATATATAATGCCATATAACACATCAATGTCTAATGAACACACGGTATATACGATAAATCTACAAAGTTTAACTGAAGTTCACACAATACACGGTATGTATTAATTGTCTCGAAAGGGGTGGCAATACTACGATAATCACTTACTTACGATAATTGCCCAGGTACTACTTACTGGACCCAAAAGACACCATACTATAACTTCTTCAAAACACCGCTTTCCATAAGGCAGAATACACCGCGGTAACTTAACGGCTTAATAGCATCTTCTCTATACCAATGGGATCTACATAAAAAACCATACCATAACTTGTTCAAACACCGCATTCCATAAGACAAAATATACCGCGGTAACTAAAGAGCCACTAATAGTCTTTGGCAGCACTCACATAAGTTCACTCGCTACCACCGCTCCAGGCGGAATCTACGTCCAGTCTCTCCCACTGCCCGAGGCAGACTTTACGTCTTCACTCTTTCATCGCCCCAGGCGAACTGTCTATTGATTCTCGATCGATCCGTTGCCAGCCCCGCGCACTCCCGTGGTTTTGACCAATCACAGGGCTACCCGTTACGCAAACTTTCGCGGAAACAGACAAGGTCACGCTCGATTAGTTTCTACCACACTTTAGATTTAAATTTATATAATGCACATTAAAAATACAAGAACCTCTTTTTAACATCAGAGATTAGATTTATTTTCCCATATTATTAGGCATATGCATTTTTACTGAGTGTTTTCGAATTGTGTCCAGCCTTTGACTCTTCAAATATACTAATTTAAGCTTGCAGGGCCGTATTATCAGATTTTTAAATTAAACAGGCACTAACTTACTGCGACTGCAAGTGGTTTACTCGTTAAGGATAGGGCTTTTGATTAGGCCAAAAAAGTGGACCGTTACAGCCTTTCTAAGGTCAGCAGGGCTTAAGTCGGAGACCGTGGGATTCATTATGGCCTGCCAAGATGGTGTTATCAACACCTTGGTCTACCGTAGCGCGTGTGGCGTGTAGAGGTTCCTGATATCAACTGCAGGACCTGCCATCAGGCGCCGGAATCGCTCATGCATTTACTTTCTGCATGCCCCATATATGCGATTTCGGCCTACATCCACCGACATAACGCGGCCTTACGAGTGCTATACTACCATCTAAGGCACTCGTATGGGGTAGACCAGACACCAGTGCTGCCTTACGTCCCCGGAGATATTGAGTCCGTTGTCGAGAACGAGAAATGCCGGATTTACTGGAACTACTCGTTCCCGACTGTCAGGCTAATACAAGCCAACAAGCCTGACATAGTCCTCCTCGACCTTCAACTCAAGGTGATGTATGTCATCGAGTTCTCGGCACCTGCGGAGAAAAACATCACCTTGAAGGAGGAGGAGAAACGGACCAAATATCGCGATCTCCGGTACGAGCTCCAAGTGCTGTACCCAGGCTACTCGGTCAAAATGGTCGTCCTTATTATCGGTGTACTCGGAGGGATAAAGCCTACGCTGCTCTCGGAACTGAAGATCATACCGGCCTGCCGAAAACCAGCCGAGTGGCTGGCAGGTCAAATGCAGAAGGCGGTCATTCTGGGTTCTCTCCGTCTGCTTAGGGCACACGATTCTGGTATCTACAGTCACTAACCCTGCGGGATGTGGGGAGTGGCTGTAGTTGTTGCGCCGGCGCGACTCCCGTGAGGCGTCGGAGGCCACGGGAGGACTGACCGGCATCGGGAAACCGAAAAAAAAAAAAATCTAAAAAGATGTTATTGTAGTTATGCACTTCATATAAATCCACGCACTAGTTTGTGTGCTAATTGTGATAGGGAAAATCCCATCATTTTCGAAGATATGACAGCGATTCCTTCTAGTATAGTAGGTTTAAAATGTAAAAAGTGCCCGCGTGTGTTGAAACATACAAATATTGAAATTTGTAGAGATGTTTGCAACATTTGTATGAAAGATAGATTTTTGAAACAAAAATTTTGTAAGATATATTTTAAAGATGTTTGGAATAACTTGTGCCGACGATGCAGATTTGGGAGCATGTTATGTCATAAAGTTGGTTATTTCTTTCTTAATAAGAAAAAACACATGGAATTTTGTTGGTGTCTAACACATGAGGAACAAATCAAACGAGCATCAACTATGGTAAATGGAACATCTGGGCCAAACTCATCACAATCTGATAGTGAATAGTGTTTTTTTATTGATATCGCATATTTTATTGTACTATCGTTTCAATGAAATATTGAAAATAACACAATTTTTATTTTGTATAGTATTGTTTTCAATAAAATATTAATATTAAAAAATTTTGTTATTCTTAATTGAAATTTTGATGTAACTTTTTTTTCTATTTAAAACCAAAATGTCTAATGTATGAAATTTCTATTAGTTTCACATTTTATTTACATAATATATAAGTAAAAATGTTTATAAATAAACTTTATTAATACAAATACTATTTAACATATTTGTTAATATGTCATATATTTTTTTTGTATAGTAATGATGGAAATCTCATGTTTTTTTTAACATGTTTGTGTACTATTGTTTTCAATAAAAATATTGGTATTAACACGTTTTAATTCTGTATTTTTGTATAGTAATGTTTTCAATAAAACATTAATATTAACAAAACAAAAATTTAATATTCTTAATTGAAATTTTGATTTAACTTTTTTTTTAATTAAATTCTATTTAAAATCAACGATTAATGTGACTGAAATTCTATTAGTTTAACATTTATTTACATAATATATATAAGTAAATTGATTATAAATAAAGTGTATTAATACAAATACCATTTAACATGTGTGTTAATTATGATATATATATATATATATATATATATATATATATATATATATATATATATATATATATATATATATATATGTCGGAGATGGCGAAGATACGGGGGTAGTTTCAGGATCAAACTCCATGATAAAATTTACAAATTTATTTTTTTTTTGATAAATGTCACAATGGCAAATCAACGATTAATTATAAAATGAGAACAGAAACAATTCTGCAGAAAAGAACTAACGGTCCGCCACCGCCAGCCCTTTCTATTACTACCACTTTAAGCACTAACTTTATCCGAGTTTACAAGCTCCGAATAACTAATATAATCTGATCTCAATAAACGTGCGGGCTTCGGTTTTGTTCCGTTCGCAAGGGCAGACCCAAGCGCGCTCCTCTCCACAGTCCCTAAATTTAAGACATAACCATATATGGTAATGTTTTCAAAATGTAAACAGTGACGTTCAACAACAATCTGAGCTGAATGCTTATTCTGCTAATGTTGCAAATACCACAATTTAGTTGTTTTGGTTACCAGTGACTGGGTGGCGCCGACACGGCCATTCTGACATTGTGCACGTCCTCGGGCACTTCTTTACTTGACATCGAACATCTGAAAAACAACATCAAGTTTCAGGAAACTAAAAGGAACGCTCGTCCATTCTGATAATCAACAAAATGTGCCTCTAATTCATACTTTTACAAAGTAAACATACTAGGTTACACAAGGGATCACAGAAAAGAACTAGGTAGCACATGTACCTCTTAGATGTAGGTAACGCCTGTACCTCGTCCGGATTCGGGTTCGACCAACTAATCATACTTAGGTAACATTTGTACCTCTTCCGAATTTACCGGGTTCGACCAACAGATACTTTTCCTTTTTTTTTCTTAGGATCTCTTCCGGAAACTCCGGGCTCAACTAGAATACTCTACTGTATCTCTTCCGGAAACTCCGGGCTCAACTAGAATACTCTACTGTATCTCTTCCGGAAACTCCGGGCTCAACTAGAATACTCCACTGTATCTCTTCCGGAAACTCCGGGATCAACTCAACAAAGATTAACAAGTAAATAACTCTGTATTTCTTCCGGCATTGCGGGATCGACTCAAAACTATACATGGCTTTATAGCAACAGGCATAAAAGTCATCAATCAACAACAAACTTCTCAAAATTCGTAACTGCAAGTAAAGTACAAGTTACCTTGCTTAGATTATCTCAGATTATTCTCTCTTTCTCTCATTGTCAGACTCACTTAGAACTTCACGTTGCCCTTGCGGCACAGTAATAAGCTGTTCATAAGCAAATTTAAAAGTGGCCCCCTTGCCTTTCTTTTTGTTGATCTCATTGCCTCATAACAATCATTCTCTAAAATTTTAGTAATCTTAAATGGTCCTCGGTATTTCGGGTCAAGTTTAGAAATCATTCGTTCATTAACTTTACTGTAAACAAAGTCGCCCACTGAAAAAGGTTTGATAGTGGCTCTCCCACTATTATTTCTGTCTGCATCTGTTTGCGCTACTTTTGCCATATTTTTGCTAGCCAATCGCCTAATTTCAGATAACGGTAAGTTATCCTCAATCTTTTGTAACTCTAATGAACGGATTATGGTACCAAATAAAATCTCTGCAGGGCTGAACCCTGTCACTCTATTTTTACAACAGTTCAAGGCTAATTGAACTTCACCTAAACTATCTTGCCAACTTTTTTCGCCCTCAGACTCAATGGTAGTTAAAATACTCTTTAATGTCTGCATTACTCGTTCTACATGACCATTTGCTCGACTGTACCATGTGCAATAAAATGCAATTCAATATTAAAGTTAGAACAAAAAGCTTTAAATTCGCTACTTGTAAAACATTTACCTTGATCGCTAATTATACGCGAAGGACAACCAAATAAGTGCGTAAACTCTATTAAACAATTAATAGCTGACATACCAGTAAGACATCGAATGCGGCGCAAAATAACAAGTTTCGAAAAAGCGTTTGTGATAACGAAAACATACTTTTTCGTATCACTTTTTCCAGTTAATTTTCCGGAAATGTCTATGTGGATAGTATGCTCGATAGTATGCAATGGTTGAGAAATTTTAGGTATTGGGTGTACAATAATTTGAGCTTTTCTCGATTTAGTTTTAGATGTTTTACAAATTAAACAATTCTCCACAAATTTTCTAACTGTACGAGACATTCTAGGAAATCAATACAGTTCATATAGCTTATCTAATGTTTTCTGCCATCCTAAATGTTTCAAATCTGTATGTACGTGATTTATTACTGACCACGTTACTGACCTAGGGACAACTGGTAAATAATATGATCGACCGTTTCTTCCAATCTTGCGGAGCAGCACATTTTTTCGAAGATCGTATGTTTTAGTTAGTTCAGGGTCAAGTTCATTTGATTTTAGTGAGACTATTATTTTGATGATCTTGTCATCACGTTTCTGTGCGACTGTAAGCCAGTACTTGCGTAGGTCAAGAACGTAAACACTTTGAGATGATATATTTTCTTGACGGGCAAGGGTTATTTCATTTTGTTTTGGAACTGGATTTCGGGAAAAGAAATCTGCGTGTTTCATACGTTTTCCCTGTTTGTAAGCTATATCACAATTAAACGATTGTAAATATGCCCACCACCGGTGTGCTCTGGCAGTTAAGTCGCGTTTTCTATAAGAAGCTTTTAAGGAGTTACAATCTGTATATACAGTAAAGTGTTTTGCATACAGGAAATGGCGAAAGTGCTTAACGCCTTTTATTAATGCAAGTGTTTCTAAATTGTACGAATGGTAACGAGATTCGTACGCGGTTGTGCGTTTACTGAAATACACTACAGGGTGAAGTTTCGAATTTTTTTTTTTTTTTTGAAAAAAAAGTATGGCTCCATAACGCTCAGCACTGGCATCAGTATGAAGTTCTATAGGAAGTTTAGGGTCAAAAATCATTAAAACTGGTTCAGATGTAAGAAAGTTAATCAAACTTTTTCGTGCTTCTTCATGCTTAGGAAGCCACTTAATTGTTTTACCGATTGACGTTGTTAACTGATACAATGGTGCGGCTATGAATTGTCGGAGATAGAACGGAAGGCCAAGAAACTGACGATCCTGTGTAGGTGTTTTTGGTAAAGGAGAATGTATAAGAGCAGCAGTTTTGCAAGGATTAGGACGTAATTCTCCAGCTCGCACGAGAAATCCAAGGTATTCGACTTCTAGCTTAAGAAACTTAATTATTATTTTTTTAATTAAAAGAGAAGCCGGCATTTACAAGTCTTTAAAACACAGTCTAGACGCTCTAGACCCTCAGAAATGGAAGACGATGGTATTAAAACGTCGTCCATATAAACAATAGCATATGTGTGACGTAAATCACCCAAAGCTGCATTAATAGCACGTTGAAAGACGTTTGGTGCATTTGTAAGTCCAAAGGGAACAGTCAGATAAGCGTATTGCCCATCTGGAGTGACAAACGCTGTTTTATCAATGGACTCTGGGTGAAGAGGTATCTGATGAAAACCAGAAGCCATATCAAGTGTCGTAAAGTATTAAGCGCCATGTAGCCTATTTATTTGAACATTTATTAGTGGTAATGGGTATTTATCAGGTATAGTATTGGAATTAAGTTCTCGATAATCAACACAAATACGATCAGAGCCATCTTTCTTTTTAATTAGAATTACAGGACTCGAAAAGGCTGAACTACTGGGCACAATGATGTTAGCACGTAATAATTCATCTATTTTACCCCGCACAATGTTCCGCTCGGCAGGAGATAAGCGATAAGGTCTCCTTTGAACATATTTTGTCGGATCTTTTAACTTTATTTCCAAACTACCTGTTCTAACTCTCTCGCTTGGAAAACCCAAAACAAAATTATTCTGATATTTAGACAATACATTTGTTAAATTTTTGTTTGTCAGAACCTGTCAAATTGGTTTCTATAGCACTAAAATTCACAACTTCTCGTTCCAACTTTTGTATATTAAATTCTCTGTAAAAAAATAAACCGTCTGTATTGTATTTCACAGAAATATCTTGTGCTATTAAATCTTTACCAATAATAATTTGAGCAGACATAAAACTATCAGGCACTATATGAAATAAAATTTCAACGCAAATTTCTTGAATGACTACGGTTGCTAAAATTTGAGCACTGTTTAAGAAAGAGCCAAAACCAATACCCTTCAGAGAGGTTAAATCATAAAAACGTTTACCATCAAAATGTTTTGCACAGCGTTCTTTGACAAGAGAACAATCTGAGCCTGTATCTAACAAAAAAGGAAAGAGCTCACCAGATTTCAGCTTTAATTGTCCAACTGGTAGGGTCTGCTTTTCACACACGCTGACTCGCTTCTCAGGAACCTCATTTCTCGATTTTCTCTGGGCGGCAGGATAGTCGGGTGATATGTGACCTGGTTCTCCACACTTGTAACAGGTAACCTCCTTGGATTCTTGATTACGATGGGGTTTATGAGCTCTGGCTAAACGACTTCGGCAATGAATAGATCGATGTCCCGTTCGTCCACATTCATGACATTTTCCTGGGAAATATGAACTTCTTTCTTGCTTGGGTGATAGGGCTCGACGCTTCGCTCCAGTATGTGAACCGGAGGGAAATAGCGCCGGTCGCTTACCACCAAGTCTCCCTTGCAACATAGCACACATACTTTTGGCATCTTTTGGATGCTCTGTTTGAAACCTTCTTCTAACAAAACTCTCACGCGTTGAACCAAAGTAACAAGCTACGAGAACAGCAAAAGCTTCGTCGCTTTCTTTAGACTTAAGGAGTGCCAATATGGTTCCCATTGAATTGAGCATTTCATCGATTAAAGAAGTGTCTTCTGGAGCATTTTTTTCTGCCGTTGACAGCTTCAGAAAACTGCTCGAGTGGATCCAAAGGCTTTACAAAATCAGCTAAAAATTCGGCCTTTAAAGTAGACCAATCCTTTTCGACTGGTTTAGCACAAATAAACCAACTAGCAGCCTCACCTTTTAAAGCTTTTGATATTAACATTATCAGCTCCAAGGTATCGGGTTTATATTTAGCAACCCATAAATCTACGATGGCACACCATCCTTCTGGATCCGCAAATTTTGAAGACGGATTAAATGAAGGTAAGGAAAAATTTGAGTTGCTACTGTTGCACTTGTAGAAGCCGCTAGCTGTTGCTCTAGTTTATTTATACGTTCCATAGTGTCATCTCTAATTTGTCGTGCACTTATTTTTCGCGCACTTTGCGATGTCACTTCACAAAAATCTGAAGGCATTTCTGGCTGGTATCCCACTTCTGATGTCGGAGATGGCGAAGATACGGGGGTAGTTTCAGGATCAAACTCCATGATAAAATTTACAAATTTATTTTTTTTTGATAAATGTCACAATGGCAAATCAACGATTAATTATAAAATGAGAACAGAAACAATTCTGCAGAAAAGAACTAACGGTCCGCCACCGCCAGCCCTTTCTATTACTACCACTTTAAGCACTAACTTTATCCGAGTTTACAAGCTCCGAATAACTAATATAATCTGATCTCAATAAACGTGCGGGCTTCGGTTTTGTTCCGTTCGCAAGGGCAGACCCAAGCGCGCTCCTCTCCACAGTCCCTAAATTTAAGACATAACCATATATGGTAATGTTTTCAAAATGTAAACAGTGACGTTCAACAACAATCTGAGCTGAATGCTTATTCTGCTAATGTTGCAAATACCACAATTTAGTTGTTTTGGTTACCAGTGACTGGGTGGCGCCGACATATATATATATATATATATATATATATATATATATATATATATATATATATATATATATATATATATATATATATATATATATATATATATATATATATATATATATAAATTTTATATATATATATATATATATATATATATATATATATATATATATATATATATATATATATATATATATATATATATATATATATATATATATATATATATATATATATATATATATATATATATATATATATATATTATTGTGATAATAAGGATTTGTGTATTGTTGTATTTTTATTTATTTATATAATTTGTAAAAATTTTGAATTGTTTTATTAAACAGTTGTAAAAATTGAAAAATGTTGTGGTTTATTAAAATTTATGAAAATTGGCGCCTTTATTTTAAATTTGTATTTATTTTTTTTATTTATGCCCTTGTATACCCAAACTAGCTCAGATTTTAATTTACAAGTTTTTACTTACTTTTTTATTTTCTTTTTCTCTCACTCAGGATGCAGGTTCAATTTTGTTCTTTCTATCGTATAATTTCAAAATTTAAATTCACAAAATCAGTACACACAAAAAAAAACTAAACACTTTCAGAAAACAATAAAGGAGTTGTTTTTAATATAATATTTTTAAAAATTTTAACAAATATATTTACAATTTTAACTTAAATTACCCAACCAAAAATTTAATATCTCGAGATTTTACCTTATTTTCAATCCTTACAGTTGGCCAACCTGTCGTTTCTTAGTTCTCAGCTGTTACCACACTTTAATGTTCAACTGCCGCTCCAATTTCCTACTATACTTGTGTAGTTTATTTACTTTATTTTGTGCTTTGTGTCCAGCTGGATTTCTTATAACAAGTAAGTACTTACAAAAATTTTTTCTTTACTTTATTTCTCTGGCTTGAATTCCTATTTTACAACCTTCTATTTACAATAGTTTACTCCTAACCTTTATTTTCTTAATATTTCTTCTATTTAATTGCATTCGATTTTTCAAAATTTCAAAACTCTCCACTCTTTTATCAATAATAACCAACTATCCCTTGTTTTCTCTGCTTACTTTTCTTTTGTATATAGTAAAATCATCAAATTTCAAAATTGACTAGTTGTGACAAATTATTTTTTTTATGTCAAATATTTTTAATTTTGAAAATAAAAACTTTTATATTACCTTTTTTGTTGCCTTTTTAATACAATATAGTTTTCTTGATACTTTCCTGAGAATTTTCTGTAAATTTGCATGTGTTACGTTCAGTATAAAAATTTTTATCTTTCACATCTCATTTTTTTTAGAATGTTCTTAACAAGTGCCCTATAATTTTAAACAAACTCCTTTTTATATAACTAGAACTAAATAACTACTGATAACAAATCTTTCATATCTAGGTTAACATATCTTTACTCAAAACTAATATTTTTGTTTCTACCTTTTGTAGGCTGTCGAAATTGGTTTCACCCCTTTTACCACACTTTAACACTGTGTCTTGAGCTACCCCCACTCACACACGAAGCACTGAGTTTCTTCTTTGTCCTAATGGCATGTCTTTGCACATCGATGGATTTCCTGTTTAGTTTTTGATGAAAATATATTTCAACTATGCTGTCACACATACAAAAATCAAGAAATGTTTATGTTTCAACCCCAATATTGGAGAAATTATTATGGCATTGATCTAAACACATTACTGCACCCCTGTTTGGTAAGTTTTATTTCAGTTTATATTCACTTTTACAGACCATGCACTTTTTATGTTTCGTTATGAAAGTTTTAAGATAATTTACAATATTTTCCCCTGTTCATTGATTGTTGCTTTTTTAACTTTTATATAAAGTTCAATTACATTGACTCTATACTAGATTTTCATAAATTTCCCCTTTTAAAAGTTTATACTATAACAATTGTCTCTTTTATAGGTAAAATCTTTCCCCTGAAATTATGCAACTTTTGATACTACTGGAGTTGATTGGAGTGAATTTTTATATGGTGACACCTTTTCGATGGCAGGAAATACACAATAGGTCTCTCGTCAGCTCTGCCAGTGGAGATCCAGGACTTCGACTTGACACCTTTTTCTTGTTTTTTATTTGTTTTTCATTAATTTTTATGGCCAATTTGGCTTTGCAAATACCTTATAACTAACTACATTTTTTATATGAACAATAAATACTTAATTCTACTACACATATGTTAAAAACTAAATTAAAATTGTTTTCTGAAATTGTTCATTTTTAAATGTATGCATGCTACTGTATTTATTAAACCTTTTATTTTTACTGCACGTTTGCACTCTATTTTTGTACCTCTATTTATCTGCATTTTATTATTTTAATGAAAATAATTAAAAACCTTTTAAAATAATTTATAATATTACTAAATGTGATATAATTTCCCCCAAATTTTTTAAATTTACTGATTTTATAAAGTGAATTTCAAAAATTTAATAGTTCACATTAGCAATTTTATTTTATGATAAATATGGGTATAAAAGTTCTATATGAAATCTGCCTCTAATGGCATCTGAATTCACAAATTTTAACTCATACACATTTTCATTTACAACTTCATTAATCTGATAAGGTCCTTCATATGGAGTTTGTAATTTCGCACATATATTATTTTTCGTATTTGAAACTCGTAACCTTTTTACCACAACCATATCACCTTTTTTTAAATTTTACTCGTTTAGTTATATTTTTGTTTGCCCTTTTTAAGAGATCTTTCCGCATTGTTTCTAATTCTTTTTATGGCCTTTTGCCTTAATTTTTGAAAGTCTACCTGTTCATCTGTCCTCCATGGTCGTTCAGGTAATGTTCCAAACATTAAAATCACTGGTGGTATTTCCGTTACCGTGTTTTGTACATTATTTAAATAATTCTCTACTCGTGACAATACTTCATCCCATTTTTCGTGCTTCCCATCCACTAGCAATCTCAAAAATCTTAATACCTCTTGAATGTATCCACTTACAAATCTTGGTTCAAAATTTATTAACAATTTATATTTTTCCATTAATTCTTCAACGTCATCTTTGTGTTCGTGCACACAATTAATTATTACCCCTACTTTATTCGCGTTTGCGATATTTTTATCAATTATGGAACTCGTTTGTTCCTTATTAATTATTACCCCTACTCTTTCCGCGTTTGCGATATTTTTATCCATTATGGAACTCGTTTGTTCCTTATAAACATTATTTGGACCCGATTTGTCCTTAACACCTATAAATGGTACGTTTGTACCCCCCAAAATTATTTGACGTTCTTTCAAATCAATATTTGCTTTTATATCTGTTAATAAATTTTCCCCCAATATTACATCGTAGCTCATTCCACTTACACCAATAAACTCACCACTCACTCTTATTTCCCCAATATAAAAATCAGTTTGTAATACTTTTGTACATTCCGCAATCTTTTTACCCGTTACATTAATCAAATTTACCTTCATCGCTTTCATTATCCGCTTGTTAAACTCAGTAGAATCTTTCTGAATGACCTTTTCATTTATAATGCTTACTTCAGCCCCCGTATCTATTAATGCTGTTAAATTGTAATTTAATATTTTTATTTGAATACATGGTAATGAACAAATTAATCCTGAATCGTTTCCTTGATCGTTTTCCATTGTTATAAATTCTCTCATATGTTGATATGATAGAGAATTTATTGTTTTGCCAGCCTCACCTCCCATTACTGAAAATCCGGTCGGAGTTTACCCTGATTTTCCGGTTTTATGGCTTCCAAATCATTTGCCGATCTGTGTACTTGTACATTTGCCACCTGCGCATACGTACGTCTCTCAGTGTCATTATTTCTATTTTCCGTCCTATTATAATTTTGATTCCTATTGTTACCGTCTCCCCTATCATTCCTAAAATTCCCATTTCTATTTTCCGTTCTATAATTTTGATTTTGGTATTGATTGTACCTGTTATCTCCCTGATATCTAAAATTTTGGTTTTGGTTCCCCTGATAATTTCGATTCCATTCCCGTTTGTCATAATTTTGATTATTGTTACCGTATGTCTGTCTGTTATTCGGTCTTCTCCATTCCGTTCGATCATCGTCAATTACCCTAATATATTCGATTAACCCTTCGATTGTTCCGATTCTTTGAGTAACTATGACCTTTCGAATATCATCATCAAAATGCCTGCTAAGATGTTTCACGATTTCTCCCTCATCCATTCTTGGTTCCAAATGTTTCGCGTTGTAATATTTCCTCATGATATATGCTTCCCTTGATAAACCCCCATTGTCTTTATATTTCCCGTTAAATAAATTTGTTTTAACTCTATTCTGGTTATGTTCCCCCCCAGTATTTTTGGCAAAATAAACCCTCAAATTCATCAATAGTTTCATATCTATCCTCAATTAACTGATACCAAAATTGTGCTTCGCCTCTCAATTTAGAATGAATGCAACTTTTAATGTCAATGCCTAGCGGTAATGTTTCAAAATATTTCTTAAGTCGTGACATAAATATTTTTGGATGAATTCTCGCATCCCCTGCAAAGTATAACTCACTGTTTTGTGCCTTTTGACACTGTGCATACGCTATTGCACTAGGAGAACTATCCCCTTGAATATAATTACCCCTCTGACATAATTTAATCCTTTCACTCATCGCTTTCATACGTTCCTCATATTCTTCGTCCCGTCTGTCTGTTATCCTTGTCAAATTTTCGAAATTTTTCTCTATTTCCCCTGTTACTTTGCTATTTATATTTAAATTTAGATTATTTACTTGTTGTTTAATATCTTTTGTCTCATTTTCTAAATTTGCAATCCTAACATTTGACTGCTTAATTTGACCTCTTACCTCGTTTACCTTTACCTCTACTTTTTCTTCTGTCTTTCCAAACCTATCCGCTATCTGTGCAAACCTTATTGTCATCTCTTCTTCTTGCTTTTCCTGAAAACTTTTAAAAATTTCCTTCACATTTTCCGTAATTTCCATCTTAATCGTCTCTTGAATTCCATCTATTCTTTTTGTAATCTTGTCCTGATTTTCTTTCAGTAGCTTCTCTATGTTTTCCTTCGTTTCCTTTGCCGCTTCTATCCTGTTCTTTTCCATGGTTTCCATTAATTTTTCATCTCTATCTATCCTGTTCTTTTCCATTAATTTTGCGCTTTAATATTATTTCGCTATATAATATATTTTCGCTAAGAAAGGAATAATGACGATTGGTCAGTAATTTGATCGGTTGTCCTTACAACCCTTTTTATAAATTGGTATGACTTTTGATAGTTTTAACACGTCTGGGAAAATATTCTCTCTAATGCACAGATTAATAAGATTTGTTAGAGGAACTATAATTATATATCTTATTGTTATTAAAATTTTCATATTAATATTATATGGATCACTGCTGTTTATTATGTCGGACACTTCATTAGAAGTTACCTCTGAGAAGCTGAATTTTTGTATAGGTATGTTCGATTTTACCATATTCAGATAGTCATTGTGCTCTACACGACAAGGAGGAAGACTACTTACTATATTATCAGCAATATTAGTAAAATATTCATTTAGTTCGTTAGGATGTATATTTACTTCAGAGTTTTCATTTTTTAAGTTATAATGTATTATTTTCCACATTGCGCTTTGCTGATTGTTTGAATTATGAATAAAATTATCATGAGCTAATTTTTTTTGCATTTGCTAAATCATTATGATAGCTGTATTTAAATTGTTTTACAATAACGCGCATATTCTCCGTAGGATTGCAGTCATAACAATCTTGCAATAGATGCAACATATTTCTTTTTACTTTCAGTTCATCAGTAAACCAATTTAATTTAACTGATGTTTCACCCTTTATTAATTTAGATTTTTCTGGAAATGAAATTTCTAAAGATTGTGTTATAATTCCCATAAAGTATTCAAATTTTTTGTTAACGCGCAAATTTGGATCTTTAACAAACTCCCAGCAAACATTACTTAAATGGCTATGTAAAATAAATAAACCTGTGTCAGTTACAGGTTTAAAATTTATTCTTGTATGAGACTTTTTAACACAGACTTGCTTATAAACTAATTTTATACCGAGGTGGTCTGATAATCTAGTGTTGATTACTCGTACATTACAGGTGCTTGGATCTACGTTAACGAATATATTATCAAGACAGTTGGTTTTTCTAGTGTTATTCGCATTTAATGCAGTCAATCTAAATGAGCTAAAAGTGTTAACCACAAGATGCACATTATTCTTATCGGTATTAAAATTAACATTAAAATCACCGGTTACAATTATGTTTTTATTTTTTCTCATTAGAATATCTAATGCGCGTGTAAGTAGTTCTAGGAAAATATCTAGATCGCCATTGGGTGATCTATAAGCCGTCATAACAATTAAGTTAGGAAAGTCAATAGCACATAGTTCACAATTGATTTCATCGGATAATTTACTAATTTGATTTAATGAAGTACAATGGTATTTTTTTAGGGCATATAGGGCAACACCACCATGTATAGCAACTTTCCTACTAAAGTATGATACAAGAACATAATTTTGTAAATTTATTCCATCAATGGTATCTTGTAACATCCAGTGTTCATTTATACATAATATATCGAAATTATTCTCACCCAGAAATGCATCAAACTCATTGGTTTTACTTGAGATACTTTGTATGTTTAAATGTAATAAATTAATATTCTGACAGCTAACTTCTTTCGGATTAACAGCACGTTTAATTTCTAAATTAGACTTAATATGTACATTGTTTTTTGCCGAACTGCAAATGTGTTTATAAGAAGTCACAATACTTTTGACCTTGTAATCTAAGACGTTTGGTTAGCTACGATTGCATATTACAAATTTACCCACTAGTTGGCGTCGGGGTAGTAAGTGGGGGTAGCTGTGAAAGCTAGAGCGTTAGTTTAAGAAACGTGTAACAGTCACTTCTTGTGAAGCTTCCCAGTGTGTTAGTCGTGCTTTATCTATCTTCAAACTTTTAAAATTTTCAAACCGAATTAAAACTTTTAAATTTTTTTTCATAATGAGTGACAAATTATTCGCTTTGTTGGAATTATCTGGAGAAGTGCGAGACACTCTAGCATCACCTATTGCGGATCGGGTTGTAGAACTTCCACTTCTTAAGTGGGATTCTACTACTGAGAGAAATGTAAGTGATGTCGAAACGTTAAGTGTGAATCCCGCGACCGATGACGATATGGCAATATTATGTATTAACGAACCGAATGACGATTTTTGGAACAAAATAGATTTCGATTTGTCAATACATAATAGTGAACAACAAAGTGGCGGCGTAACTTTTGAAGTTGCGGCGTCGAGTTCCAAGGCTGACGTCGTGGAATCCGAGGCCAATGTTTCACTAGGTACGCCGCAAATACAGTTAGAAACCGCGGCCGAACAAGTGGTGAGTGAGGCTCAAACCCATGAGATGCAATTACCGCCTCGGGAAGTTATTTACGAAGCTGTTACACCAGTAATAACCCCTGTGAAACAGAGGAAAAACAACATCCTTGAGGGGTTATTGCAAAAGGGTGAAAACGGTGAGTTTGTGAAAACAATAAAAAAAAAGGTTGTGCAAAAACGAAACGCTCCGCCCCTGCTGTCGAAAATAAAAAACCGCGTGCGGCAACAAACAAAAAGTCGCGCGCGGTGAATATATCAGCTACACCGTCGAGTATTGGGGTTAAAAAACCCATACGCTCAACTACTAGCTCGACGGTGGTTAAATCTTCGCAAATCGCGACATCAAATAATTTCCCAGAGCGGCGAATTTCATCCTGTGTGAGTGATCTTCAACTATCTCAAGACCATCAAAAAGATATATTTAGTGATGTTCTTTTGATGATTAACGGTTTTGAGATGAGGAAAGCTCGTCTTACGAATGCCGTTCAAAAAAGTGACGAACGGCGTCGCGAATTATCACAAATTTGCGATTCTGACGTCACTGAAATACGGGGATTAGAGGGCGAGATTAGAAGACTGCAGGATTTACTCGAACAACGTTGCTCGAGTAAATCAACAAAACCTTGATGATTTTAACTCGTCTGATACTAATAACCGTATTGAATTGGACAAAATAACTAAGAGGCTTGAGTCCATTCGCCTGTTCTTCGGGGGATAATTCCAACATTGCGATCTATTAATATTTTTTTTTACACACTGGTTTGCTGATGTAGGTATATACTATTTTTTCTTTTTTTTGTAATTAATTATTGAATGTAATCTTTTTTTGTTGGTATTGTTCTTTCTGTTTTGCACATATTCATTTTTTTTATATATAATTTGCATATACATGTTTAATTGTTCCTTTTTTTTGCAAAATTTTGCATGTTATACTTTTTCCTAAATTGTAGAATATATATTTAATTGTTCTGTTACATTTTATGTATTGTTTCAACCAAATTTTTCGCACATATTGTGTGTTTTTGTAAATTGTAGAATATGCGTTTAATTGCATATTTTCTACCTTGCTTTTATTGCAGTTTTGCACAAACGTGTGTTTTTTTTTGTAGAATATAAGATTTATTATAACTTCATCTGTTTATATTGGAATTTTTTGTATACATTGTAAAAATTTTAATCATAATTGTATATTATTGCAATTTTGCATAAATTGTGTATTTTTGTAGAATATGTATTTTATCATTACGTTTTGATTGTAAATAGATTTTGAATAAGTTGTAAAATCTTGCATGCAAAATATTTTATTGTAATATATGATTAAGAAAAAAATGAGTGTGTTATTATTTTAAAATGAATAAGGTGTACTTAAATAAAGTAAAACAGTAAAAATGAATAAGATTTTCTTAAATAAAGTAAATCAGTGACATTAAAAGTGTAAACACATAAAATTACATGATAATATAAAAAGAATTGAAAAATGGTAAAGTATATGTTTCATTTTATTTAAAGAATGATGAACATATTTTTATTAGTTTTACAATTGGTTCTATTCAGATATTTTCAAGTACCATTTTAAAAGTGTAAACACATAGAGTTAAAAGCTAATAAAAGAATTGAGAAAAAATAAAGGTAAGTACACGTTTTATTTTACATTATATTTAAAGAATTTTGACCATATTTTAAATATTGTTTTATTATTAAGATATTTTCAAGTAACAAAAAAATATATCGATTTATTCTTCAGGTATAAGTTGAAGGGCAAATAACTTTCTAGTTTACGGATATTACGCTGTAAAAGCTTAGATGTTTTTTTTTATGGGGTTGTAAATTTATACTTTACGTTCAATGTTTTCTATTTGAAGGGCAATAAGTTTTGATTTAAAGATTTAAATAAAACACTCATGATTAGCTGTAAAACCTAATGTCAATAATTTGATTTAAAGATTTAAATTAAACAATCATGATTAACTGAAAAAAAATTAAATAGAACATAGTGTCTAGAAAAAAACGATGGTAATTATTTAACTTGTGACTTATGAGAGTTGATAAAAGATAATTTGATTAAAAAATTTATTATTAATCACTTCCTACACAATTTTTTAATTGTAGATGAAACGAAAAAATACTTTTTACAAAATTTTTTTTACAAGTAAGTACACTTTTACAAGTGCACTTTTAGCAAAACAAAAAAAATTTCATATCATTGTTTAATGTAAATTAATAATATTAATAATATTAAGTTTGACTTAGATGGTTGAAGGTATTTTCTACGCAGAATACTTCACTGTCGTAGATTTTTCTATTTTAACTTAGATGGCACCATGTAAGCATAGTGCGCAATTTGATGTAATGCCCAAGAAGTAGATTACTACACAATTTGAGGTATTGTAAAAGATAAATGATTCATACAGTACACTGCTGAAGATTTTTCTTAAATTCTTCTACTCTGACATAGATGGCAGCACATTCTTTTTCGCCCACCAATTAGTCTAGAATTTATTATCCTCAAAATATTTTACTTATTAATTTAACATAAAACGTTTAGCGCGTATTATGTGTAAGTAAAATATTTTATAATTGAAATAAGTAACAATGTAAATATATTCATGTATCCGCTTGACGCGTTCTACCGGAAGTATATTATATTGATATTTCGGACAACACAAAATTTAAGTGGGCGACTGGTATCAACATGCGTTGAAGCGTCAAACTTTAGCGTGGAAACTGCAGGTTCGATTACCAAACGCCCCTGGGAATAGCGGGTGGTGGTGGGCTATTCCCAGCTTTTTTTTCATTTTTGACCTCATTTGACCTTTTGACTCAAATTGCACCAGGGTTTTTTTTTTATTTAAAACAATTATTTCCCCTTTTTATATATTTTTCATTTCCATTTTTAATTAAAACTAGCATTTCCAATACATATTTCTGTTATGAAGTTGTTTTTATCTAATAATTTAGGATGTGTGCATGACGCGTCCTCTCTGTTCCTATATCAATATTAGGGTGTGTCTATAGAGAGAAACTGATATCTACAGATATACAACCAACAAAACAACAACTATATGCTTATTAATATATATTTGTAACACAAAGTTGCTTTATGAGGATTTTTTGATAAATACATTCAGACGTTTTCTTTTCTTATTTTATTTTCATATTTTCTTTATACACAAAACAAACATCTTGTTTATTAATATTATATTTTATATACATACACATACTTTAAAATAACATACAATTTTTACAAATATTTTATACACATACACATACACATACTTTAAAATAACATACAATTTTTACAAAGGTTGATTTTCCAATGAATTTATTTCCTTAAGTAAAAGATCCAACATATCAACACATTTTTCACCATTTACAATAGGCATTACTTGACTTTCAACGGATTCATCCTGATAATATATTATATCGGTATGACCCCAAGGTAGAGTTTTTGTAGTGTTAGGAATTACAAAACGTTTACTATCATTATATGAAAGTGCCACTCGATTCTTTATTTCAGTAAAAATGTCGTGCGTTACTCTTGAAAGTATACATTTTTCTAAGTATTATACCACCTTGTTCAACTATTTTTTTTATAGTCATCTATTGTTAGTTGTTTTTTAATTACCGAATAGCTAAAAAGTCTTCAGAAAATATGGAACAAGTTTTAAAGTTCGGTCGAGCAATTAGAGAATTGGCGCCCTCTCTCCGCTTTATGCTGTGCCAATGCGTAACAAGCTTTATGTCCCTTCTGCAATCAACATTTTCTAGGCTTTTCCCGTAGATGGCGTTATTCATTAGTTTATATTGATCTTTTTCAAATTTATTATCACTTTTATTTCTCAACTCTGTATTTAGATCGATGTATTTTTTTTAACCACGGCGATTGATTGAACTTTAGAACCCGGTGTGTTTTCACGACCATCAAACCATGACTAATGGCTTGTTTCAAATTTCTGTAGTGTATAACATATCTTTTTTTATCGTGTAAGTTAGGTATTAATTTTTTTAATTTTAATTTACATGGAGGTGGGACCATATTTTCTACTAAAAACGGTAAATCAGCGTGGAGATCATGTAATGACTCAGGATAATGAATATCAACCTCAAAAACATATCCGCATGAACTATCATCTGAAACACTCATAACATCTAAATTCATTATTTCACTCTCCGAAAGCCACATAAACCCGCCTGTTGGAAGCGGTTGGCACATGCTGTAACCATACATATTCGTACAATCTAAATATGTGATAAAAGAGGATGCTTCGTTGGGGTCATAGTTGGGGAGGAATTTGTTATTTGCTATGTGTTTTCGCTCTACGCAGCAGCTAAGCCCACCTCTCAAATTACGTTTAAAGAAATTAATCATGTCGATATCTATCATTAGTTCTAAGCGTATATTTGTTAGTTTTAGCATAGCATCCCACCCCAACCCTGGAGCCGTATAGTACTGAGCGGGATCCAATTTATATTTTTTCAGAGATATTGCTCGAAAATTTTCAAATACATCACACATCAGCAACACATCTGTTTTTAAATATAAATCTGAATATTCACCCAAACTACTACAGTTAAACGTGTTCCAAACTTTCTCAGCCCTTTCGTAATCAGCGTCCGTTATATTTTCATCATTCAGTATATTGTAAAATTCTTCTTTGGATGGTAAAACAGGCGTGTTTAATTTTTCTAAACTGCTAACAAAACTGTATGGGAATACACCCTTTCGCCGCATTAAATTAAACTGTTCATCGTTTGGACAAAATTTTCTGGTTTGATGAAATTCACTAACCGGTAAAATGTCCCCCAAATTTTGAAGCGAAGTAGACAAAAATTTAAAACTATCGATAAAACGCAATTTTATATATTTTTTACTTGTCTCACCCTTACTATTGATATAATCATGCATATATAAATGTTTAGTAAAAGATATATATTTTTCTTTGTTTTGCGCGAGTACATCGATTCTATCCCCATGTGTGGCGATCTCGCGGATTAATATATGTGTATCGTACATCATCGAATTGTGTAATATAACGGGAATGAAATTTGGTAATTTATAATTTAAATTACATACTGAGTGAGCGGTGCCAAACCTGACTTTTCCTGTTATGTGACAGTAGTCCCGCACTTTTACATCACCTCCGTAAAAAGCTTCTCACATATACCACAAACAACTGCGTTTGCAAAATTCTCCTTTTCTTCATTTGTGAGAGGAAGCATTGGAACTATTTTCTTTAAATAAGTATTGTACAACTCTCTCACATCAGCCTCAATACGCGAAACAAAAACCGTTACAGCGTCTGACCCGCGATAAATCTGAAACCTCGAAATTGTATCGTCAAATGATGACTTAATTAAATAGCAAAAAAGAATACGCCTCGTGTAAATGTGTTCTATTTGTATAGGACTGTGAGGGCGTGGGTTCACATGTATCCAAGGGTTTTAGAACAGTCTCAAAATCCGCATATACTACGAATGGCACTTTCATTTGTCTCTCAAAGTTTTCAAATTTTAATACATTTTCATGGCATTCCTTGCCAAATTTATCGATTCGCGATTGAGTTGAAGGTATTGTTGTATATAAATGGTTGCAATCATGTCTCTGATGTTGCATTAACACTCGCTCACTATTAAAATTTAACAAACAACCATCACAAAAATATTTTCTATGATTATATGCGGAAATCTGACTTGAAACTAATCTAGATAAATCTTTTATCCAGCAGTAGTGAGTGTTAACACATTCATTGTTACATCGATGTGTGTCACCACAATCTTCAGAAATTAATAATAAATTTACGTAAATGTGCAGTTTTTTCTTAGAGTAGTGTAGAGGTCCAACAACTTCATACGTCATTCTATTATTTTTAAATTTAGTCTCTAATCCATACACATTAACGGAAATATTATTCATTTCCTCAAATTTATAAATATCACACAGTTTCATTGGAAAATTCAAACCTTTTAAATTTAATACACGCGAGTAGTGGGGATATGATGTTGTTTCTGTTTCACACCTCGTCGCAGGATACAATGCTGCAGTAATAGCCCAAGCAAAACAATATTCATCCTTATTTTCTACATTAACCACAGCATTCTTGCATGCAACGAATTTTGGTAACTTTATATATGACGATCCGCGCATGGGACTAAACTTGTTAATATTAACTTCAAGGTACATAATTCGCTCGATAGCCCACCCTAAAAAGAGAAATAAATAAATAATACACTTTTACTTGAAGACTATAAGATATTTTACCTGAATCGCGTTCTTGAAATTCAGTTGTTTGCGTATTCATCACTTCTACAAATACATCATATACAGCACTCAAGTCCGTTGATTGATCAACAATTATATTAGGTGTATTAAATGATTTGATATCAGAAACATCCTGTGTTTGTATAATATATCTACCAAACGCCTCCATATTCACTTTCACAGACTTATGAATGTTTACCATCTCATCAAGCACGTTTAGAACTTTGTGCTTGATTTCACCAAAAAACATTACATAATCAGTATGATTATTTTCACTTTGTACACGATAACTTATAATTCTACATTTCAAAGCACTGCGAACAACTTGTACACCGTCAATTAGTGAAGCACATGAATTTGTTCTATGTTGTAATGTTCTTCTGTGAATATGCATCTGATTTGCAGCAATTGTTACATTACAACACCAACATGTATTTAATGCAGCTGCGGATGTGTGAGGTTGAATCATTTGTACATCTGCAGAGGTTGATGGTTTTGAATTAATTTGCGCGTCGCTATGTTTACATTTTTTTGTTGGTGGCCCATCATCTTTAAACTTTTTACAAGAACGCATCTGATGGCGTCGCATATTATCACGACGCGTAAAACTAATACCACAAGCACTACAGTTATACATTGTGACTGCACTCTAACAGAATTAGTTCAAGAATGAATTTCCATCCGACACCCCTCCTTCATATATAGTAACACTGTGAAAACAACCTTCAAAACCACACGAGTGGTAGCATGAGACGCTGCAACCTTAATACGTGTACGATCGAGGTCGGACGTATAGAAAACAATGACCTTGACAAAAGGGCGCGTACACGTGTGACATAGACATTTAATCCGCGGCGCAACAGCCTTGAAACATATGCCCGTATACGTATGTGATCAAGGACGGAGGAGAGGGCCGGTATATATACCCTACTCATATGAACCCAGTGAGGGAGATACAAAATTCACCAATGGTGAAAACGATGACAGACAATATGAACAAGTGTGTCAACTGGAAGCAGTTGATGACATTTTTGCAATACGTGAATTTGCTAATATCTAATGTCACTCCTCACTGGGTTCATTTGTTTGATTTGCTCGAATACATAAAAATCTTTAAAACCTAATTTAAATTACAAACAAAAAAATTCGTACATCTGTAGTGAAATAATTGGTCTGTTACAGATTTTTTTGTGTCTGAAAATTTGAGATCACTAATAGTAGATTTTTTTAATTAGACAGGAATGTGCATTTAATGTTATTTTAGGAATAGATATTTTTTTGCCAAAAACTATACAGGAGGTGACTCATAAATGTTTGTTTATGATATTTTCTCGGATACAAATAAATTTAATAAATAGTTTTGTTATAATGTTTATTTAGTTTATCATCAATTAATATTAATTTGTAATTGTCAGTTTTCATAATTATGATAACAAGCAATTTAAAAAATATATATATTTTTTCTCGAAAAATGTAAAAATTTAGGAAAACATGAATTTATTCCGGAGGAAATTTTTGAGAGAAAGAAGCATTTTATGTCATCATGCATGATGGCATAAAAATTGCTCTGAAAAAAAATGTATATCTATAAATTTTGAAATTTGTTCGAGGAAAAATAATTTTTGATATAGAAATTGTGTGTATGATAATTAAGAAAATTGGCAAAGATAAACACTAATTGATAAAAAATAAATAACTTTATAACAAAATTATTTTCCTTGTAAAACATTAAATATATGTATTTCTATCCGAGAAAATTTCATAAACAGATAAACATTTTGAGCTACACGCGCCTCCATGTCGATTTTTTAGCAAAAAATGTTTATTCCCACAGCAGATATGCTTTTTAATAATAGCAAAATCACCTTTCTTTTCTAATTAAGAAATTCTACTGTGACTGATCTAAAACTTTTTGACATGACAGAATCTATTTTCTGCGACAGGCTAATTTTTTTACTAATTAGGAAAGCATATATGCTGCAATAAAAAAGTAATTAACTACAGTAGTAAAAAACCTCGCAATGGTAGCAAAACTCTTTGCTACAATACTAGAAAAAATCATGGAGCGATAAAAAAAATGTTGCTGGAAGTGAAAAGAATTAACTCTATGGTAGCCAGATACTTTACTTCAGCTAATAAATATCTTTACTGCAACAAAAAAGTGTTCAACTGCAATAGTAATAAAGATATTAAGTGGCAGTAAAAATCTTTGCCAGGATAAAAAATAACTGGTGTTACGGTAGCCAGGTTGTTTACATACTATTGATACATGTCACTTTACTACACTAATATTACTTTACTATAACAGTAAAGCTTATTTTCGGTGGCTAGATGAAAAATATTTTATAAAGTAACTTTACTGTCGTAGTAAAGTAACTTTAGCAAAACGAGTTTTACTGCCCTAGTAAAATTCTTGGCTGGCGCCTATTCAAATAGAGTTTTTTGCTACTGTAGCTCGATTTTTGGCTGTCACTGCAAAAATCCTCCCTCAGTGCACCCATATATGAGTTTTAAATTACTATATACTTTTTTTAGGTTTAAATTTATATGGGCCGAAAATCTTAAAGAATGATCAATTTGCAGGTCTAAATTTCTTGTCACGTCACTAAATTTAAGTCTCTCATTCTCTACAATTATATTTAGCTGTGCCATACAGGTTTGACGTGGTTTTTGCGGACCAAACAGCATAACCGAGCTCTTTGCAGGATTTACAGTTAGGCAGATGTTTCGTGAGGCCTCATAAGAAATTCAAGGTCCTTGTTTATGTCAATTGACGCTGTATGAAGGTTACTTATGGAAAATGAATGATAAAGTTGCGTGTCGTCTGCATAAAAGTGAACTTGACAATGGCGTAGGGAGTTACGTAAGTTTGTTGTGTACAAAATAAACATTAACGGACCTAAAATAGACCCCTGCGGTACTCCATTGTCTACAATATGCTCCCGAGATTTCTTATTATATAAAGTCACTTCTTGCTTCCTATCACTAAAGCCATAATAGTGTAACATTGCCAAAAGTAGTCCGTGATTAATTCTGTCGAAAGCTTTTGAATAATCTACAAGAATTAAAGCAGTTAGTTTTCCGTCATCAGTTGCCGAAAGAATATCATCAACCACTTTTAGCATGGCAGTTACACAATTATAGCCCGGGCGAAATCCTGATTGCGTTTCTGCTATGATGTTGAATTTATTTAAATGATTCCTAATTTGAAAATCTAAAAATTTTTCCATAACTTTAGAAAGAGTGGGTAAAATACAAATGTTCCTTAAATCTTTAAAGTCCGCCAGCAGTGGTAGCATATATGCATGTTTCCAGCATTGTGGATAGTATTTACGTAGAATACATTCGTTAATAATATGGGTTATGTATGGAATGATTATAGGACAGCAGTATATAAGCATTTTAATGTTTATTTTGTCAACACCAGTAGCTTTCGTTTTGATGTCAAAAAGAAAAGTTCTCACTTGTTCATTGTTTATTAGGGAAAAATTAAATTCCTCGATATTTAATTTGATGTTATTCTTATAGAATTGTAAAGTGTCATTATCGGGTAGGTTTCCTGATTGTGAACTCGAAATAAAATAGTTGTTCAATTCGTCCGGATCAGAAAGATGATCTGGAATTACATTATTTACTGGCCTACTATATATATTAAGGTCCTTTAATTCTTTCCACATTTTATTATAATTGTTGTTGCTAATTTTTTGTTGGAAAAATGCTTTTTTTTCATTTTTTATAGCCTGATTAACGTAATTGTGTACATTTTTATAATAGTCCCAGTGCGCAGGCAATCGTGACGTTTGGAATTTGGAGAGAGCATTGTCTCTAATTTTCATAAACTCTTTTAGGGTTTCTGTCAGCCACGGTGCAGCTTTCTTTGTTAATCTAGCAGTTTTAATTGGTGCATGTTTGTTAAATAATTCATGTATTAAATTATTAAAAGTTCTTAATTTTATGTCAATATCTGTACAATAAATAATTTGATTAAAATCAACATATCCTAAATCAGTTTTAAATAGATCATAATTAAATTCTCTGAAGTTACGGTAGGTATACAGCACAGGTGGTATTTGTTTTGATTTTTTGTTTATATTAACTGACACTAAACTATGGTCCGACAGATTCGATACATCTGTGACGTCACACGAAGTTTAGTACGACAGTGTCAGAGCATATTACTAAATCCAACAACGTAGAACTAGTTGCGCCTACCCTAGTCGGAGACGTTTTTACGACTTGTGTTAAATTATAAGTTTCAATTACTTCATTCAGTTTTTTATAAGCATTACTAGTGGGATCTAAGAAATCAATATTAAAGTCTCCTGCATTAATTGTTCATATTTAGGTGCTACGTAACTTAAACAATCCTCAAACACGTTTATGAAATCACAAACATTAAATTTTGGCGGCCTATATGCCACCCCTACACAAGTCGAAATTTCCTTTAAATTAAAGTTAAGCCAGATTTGTTCAGTATTAGCCATTTGTTCCATATCAATTATATTACATTTATATATATTCTTAATATAAACGATTATATAATATTTAAACGTTTAATTTTAGATTTCTCTACCTTTTCTTTTAAAACAGTTTGCCCACTTTGATTTTTGATGTGGGAACTTGTAAATCTGTACAGGACGGACCGATGAATTCTATATTTTCTTTGAGCCACCCTCTAGGAGATTTCAGTTTGTGTCCCTATATTGCATTCTGCAACATCTCAGGGTCATGTTTGGCATACGTTTTCGCACCAGCATTGTCTCTATTAACCACGAAAAAGCTGAAAATTAGTTTTTTTTTAACGTAGATAGATTGATCCCATATTCCTTTATCATAGTTTTTTTTTTCTTGTAAAATTTATTTTGGAATCTATAAAAATTTTCCAATTTTTTTTATATCATAATCAAGAGAAACTTTTATTGTAAAAGTTGTTTGTTTGTTTAAAAAATTGACACACTATTACCAACCCTTTTGACTCTTTTCTGAATTCTGTCTTTCCATACACTAGTATTGACTCCATTTTATGGTAGTAAAGTTTTATTGTTTCATTTAGATTATTTAAAAATGCGTGCGGTGAGTTTTGATACAGGGGAAGCAGTTTGTGATATAGGGTGATGGGTAGTGCGAAGCCCCGAGCGAAGCGAGGCAAAATTTTTTTTAAGAAAAGGGGCGTGGCTTCTGTATACTCATTTTAAAGCAAATGTCGAAAGCCGCAAAGTTATGATATCTAGAAAAAAAGTACACTTGTAGGACCGCCACTCCTCAATAAACATAAAACATAAAAACACCACAAAAATTAGACAACCCCCGATTCCAAAGCCGAAGCTGCACGGGCGAGGGTTACGCTTATGAAAAAAACGCAGACATACAACCATACCCACCGACATTGCCAGTGCCGGTGGCGGGGTTCAACCCCGCAGCGAAATTGAGTGTTCAGTCACACTTGCCATCGTGCACTCTCTAACCAACTATAAATCAAGCCGGCTAGTTAAGTAGTTAACATGCACATACCTACCTATTTATAATGTAGTTTAATTCGCCTCTCCTTTTTTGCGAAATCGGAGATAACTTCGTCGTAAAAGTTTGAATTTTGGGACATCTTCACAAAGTCACTTTCTATTGTCAACAGGCGCAATTTTGAGCGCCGCTCTTCACTGGTTGAATTTCTTGAAAAAGTTTTTATTCTTTTTAAGGTCGAAAAACTGCGTTCAACCGAAGTAAGGCTGAGAATTTTCCAGATTTTAGTATTCGAATATTCGTTCGAAAAAAATATTCGAATATTCGAACTATTCGAATACCTATTCGAATATTCGAATACTCGAAAAATCTGAATTATTCGAATAGGTATCCAAATAATCCGGATCCTCGAATATTCATTATTAATAGGTATAGCACTAAATACTAGTGAATAGTGAATACTCTATTTGAGTATTTGGTTGGATAGACCACAATAATAGTCATGACGTAAACCACTAAGCAGGCAATTTGATTTGTTCTACATACCCACAATAGGGTATGTCTCTTGTATATGTGCTTTAAGGGTCAGAATTATTTAGTATTTTATTTTAGGATTGAGGCGCTATTGTTCACATTTAACTATTGAAGCTTAAATAAAACGAACTATTTTTCCTTTTCGAAGAAAATATAAGTGCTCTAAAATAAGAATGTTTTTAAAAAAGAAGCAGATTGTGAAGGTAAAACAAATACATGAAAAGTCAATAGTTAAATATTTACAGGTTTTCTAAAATTTAAAATTTAATTTTAACCCCTGCCTTAGTACAGTAAGAATAAGGTCGAGGCGAGATTGAGATGGAATAGTTTGACTAGGAGTAAAACGTGCCACTAATATAGTCTATTTATATATTTGGATTTTAGAATAGGTACTTACCTATACCTATTATCTACCTACTTTGGTTGGATGCATACTGCATACCTATTCGTACATAATAATAATTTAATAATATATTTTAATATTCAAATGTACTCAGATATAATCGAATATTCGAATACTCGAATATATTCGAATATTCGAGTATTCGAATATTCGAATAATTTCCCATTAGAATAATTCGTATTCGATTACTCGAATATTCGAATACTCGAATTATTCGTATTCGATTCCCAGCCTTAAACCGAAGCGCTAGTTGCAGGTATCATCAACACTTAACTCACACAATTTCAACACTTCAGAGTAGACCTGATCCAAACTATTTTCTTTTATAAAGATAATCAGTTCGTTGGCGTTATGTATCTTCTGTAGCATAAATAACTGAAAGTTCCGATCGTTACCCAACTATATCAAAAAAAATTTCTCCCAGAACTTTTCAAATTCATTTCTTTTGTTACAAATCAAATTTTTGAATTCTTCAATTTTCTTTACACAAAATCCAACGTCATTTGATTTAGTTTGCAAAATATTGAATAAATTGTCAGTAAATGGGAATATTTCGGAGAAAATATTTAACAAAAAATTAAAATCAAAGTCTCTTTTCAATGAATCTAAGTAAGCGCTGGATCCATTCAAAGTCTCAGTGTCCCAATCATCTTTGCTTTGTAAAATATTTTCAAATAAATCAATTAGAGGCTGTCGATATTCAGATACAGTTTGTACTAGCCTCCCATTGTAATTCCATTGTGTTGGAGCAACTCTGGGTAGTCTCTTCTGTACTTCAAAATCTAAAGCTCATGTCCGTTTTGATGATTTTGAAAAAAGGGCAGTCATTCCACTAATAGTTGAAAAAAATACTTTGCACTCTTTAAGACACGCTGCAGATTGAGCAAGAACTAAATTTAATCGATGCGCAAAACAATGTACAAATATTGCATTCTAAAAGGTCTCTTTTACTTTGGCCTGCAGGCCCCCCAACTCACCAGCCATTACAGCGGCCCCATCATAACTTTAGGCGATAAGTTTAGCACCACACTGTAGATCATCGACTATCTGACAAACTATAGCATATAAGGCTGCGGCCGTTCTCTGCGTTATTACGTCTAAAAATCCTAAAAAGCTCTCTTGGACTTTCTCATTTGGATTTATATAGAGTACTACGATTGACAACGGACTAATATTCGTAATATCGGTTGTTCAGGTCCGCGCCTAACGGGCGTGCGATGCGTGCACCGCACGCGGGCGCATGCTTCTGGGGGCGCAAAATTACTGAAAATTAGCAGACAACGGAAAGGGCGATACCGGTTCTGGCAATTCCCGATGAGTGCATTGCACTGGCCTGTCGCCGGTTTTTCCGTCGGTGTCGCTCGTATCTGCAACTGGATTCTCGACTCACTTCGATCTTATCTACTTTCGTCTTTATTTAGCTTACTGAAACCTGCGCTTAGCATCTCTTTTGTTCACATCAAAATAAATGATGACGGGGAACCACCAACAACCAATTTTCTTTGTGGTCTGTGGATGTGCGTGTGTAAATATCAGTTTGTGATGTGTAGATAGTATTTAGTATACAGGTATTCTGGTATTTAGATTTTTTAAAATGGTAAGTATAATTGGCATTTAACAACATCTTAAAAAGGCCCATTCATTCCATTCTTCATCCGTTAATTATCATTGTCATCTTTCATCTTTTACATAAGCTTAGCTACAAAGCTATATAAATGTTTCGCTCAACGGGGTTTAAGCACGGTGTTTGTAAAACCTTCTAATCTAATTGATCTATCATATATCTATCGTTTACTAGTAGAACCCAAGTTAAGTAGCACAAGAAAATTACTACTGAAGTATCACTTATCCGATTTATTAACATGCAGGGGCGGTCGGTCCATGGAAGCAAGGGAAGCAGTGCTTCCCTTGGGATTATTAAAAAAAAACACATAATTAGAACCTAATTATTATTTATCACATATATTAATCATTAAAATTTACTTTTACCCAATTTCAATAGACACGGCCCTGCATTTCATCAGCTGAGACAATGTTGTACGCTAAAATCGAAACGTGACGCACTCGATTAATCGAGCCAACACGAACTCGCGCAACCGATATATGTAACTTCTTGAAATGCACCCCAATTCATAATCTTGATATCTGAAGAGTATAGCATAGTAATGCGTCTTGTTTTATAGATTTTAATCTCGATTTTAATATCGATTTTAATATTATACTTAATATTAATCTTCCTAGTATTATTCTCAGCTTTTGTACTATATTTGTAAAAACTTTTTTGGTGTTTCTAAACCTGTGGTGCGGAGACAATTGATTTTTAAAACGTTGAACATTAGTGCGCGTATAAGCAGTTTTAGATATGCTTATTCAATATGGAAGCTGGTCCTAGCACTGTGGAAAATATTATTTGCGTTTGTGTGGTGTGCAATTTGTTGAAAAAGGGATTTTCAACATATTCGTTTCAAGATAAACTGAATATTATTAGAAATGGGAGACCAACACCTGATTTAAAACTTTTAAAAACGAAAGTTAAATCATGCTATAGGTACTTTAATATTGAAATGTACAGTACTAATCAGTGGTTAACGGGTTGTGAAAATTTGTGTAAATTGTTTTGTTGGCCATGTGCACTTTTCACAAATGAAAAAGGTGTTTGGAATAAAAATGGCTTTTCAGATTTAAACAACATTCATAAAGTGACAAAGAGGCATTGTAGCAAGGCTAGGCTTGCTTTGAAATAGATTTTTTTGTTAATTATTTTATTTTATATGTATGATTATTTTGTGGGCCACCCTGTATAAATGAATTTAGCAAGAAATGTTTTGACTTCACGGCCGGAAATAACCGCATAGCCCAGTCGAAGCAATTTCTTATCGCGCTTGAGAAAAGTTTCTGAGACACTTTCTCACACCCGAGTTTTGGCTTGTCAGCAAATAACTTTTGGAACAGAGTTAATACGTAGTTGTGGTGAGTTTGATACCTACCGGGGCATCTGTGAATTGTTGGAGGAGCTAAACTGGCCGCGAAATTAGAATGAGCCAATGGGATGCTGCCGAGCAGCGACGGGTAGAGAGTCGCGGAACGTAATGTAGAATGTTGGGAGAGAAAATAGGAAGGTTTGATTCGCTGCGTGAAGAGGTCTCTGCGTGTACGATCGGCTAGGAGAATTCGTTAATATGGATTTTAATGAGGAACTTCTAGAAAGTGAAAAATTTTGTGAAGTCAGCAAAAAGGGAGAGACGAAATTTTTTGGAGAGAGGAAGCAAACGGGGAGTTGGCCCAACGGTTCGGGAGAGGCCAGACGTATAAGCGTGTTTCCGTAAGGGCGATTAGTTAGGGGTAGTTTTGGTAAAGGTTTTTTTTTTGCGTGTGATTTTTTAAAAGAGAGTTGGCACGACGGTTCGGTAGAGGCCAGACGTGAAAACGCGACACGATATAGGGCGAGTTTGGAGGGTATTTTTTTTCAAAAAAGGGTTGTTCTTTGATATTCTGTGTTGGTGATTTTTTTTATTTTAAAAGAGAGCTAGCCCACCGGAACGAAACCGGTTATACGCGCGGAGCATAATTATTCCAAAGAAATTTTCTGTTAGAGGAGATTTATTTTCTGGAGTTTTGTTAAGAGGGTTGGTCGTGATTTTTTTTAGTTTAGTAAATAAAGTGTGGGTCAGTGGGGTGAAGTTTGTTTCAACCAAAAAGTGAAGTGAGAAACTTTTTCTTTTCCCTGTTGACAGAGGGCGGATTAGGAGAAAAGGGTGAGTCTGATGTGTTGTATGTTTCCAATTATATATATCTATACTAACCAGTGGGGTTCAAACTCAAATTTAAATTAATTAAAAATAAAGGTAGAGCTTGCTTTGGCTTACAGGGCGGACATACATCTGGAATTTTATAATTTACATTTTTTTTTGTGGTTGTATGGTTTGTAATTGGTTTTAATAGTCTGAAATCATTATATAGGGCGGCTCACTATAAAGGAAGTTTTATTTAAGGGGGGGAAATAAAAATAGGGTCCCGAATTATTTTAATACAGGAATGTTATTTTGTCTAGTTAGTAAGTTGAATTTTCCTTTTTGAAGAAAAATATTGCTTACGTCGTTGACGTACGAGAACAATTTTCCCTTAAGGATTGTGCTTTTATTTTATTTTTTTGTTGTTTTGCTAGGTTTGTTTTCCATCACTAGAATTTTGAATGTACTATGAAACTGGTTACCTCCTTAAATTTAGGGGCTGTTTTGTTATTACTTTGTGTGTTCAAGTATTGAATTGTTAATTTAGGCCTGTAACTATATTATTTTTATTTTTGTCATTATAGAAATTTTAAAGTTTTCCTATGTTACCATTTTTGGGCAGGTAACCGTGTTGTTTAGCCTAGTTAAATATGTTTAAATTATTCATTTTTTTCTTTTTCTGGTAAACTCATTTAATCAGATAATATATTGATTTTTAACCTGTAACTACATATATTTTGTTTTATGTCAATATACTTATTTTTCTTACGAAGACAACTATTTATTTCTCTCATCTCGTCTTCACCCTAAAAGACCACGCATATAAGCCGTGGCCGGGCTCTTGCCCTCCGAAGGCGCCTTTTCTTAATTAACATCTTAAGTCTTATTTCTTTTGTTGGTTGAATTAATTATTTCCGAGGTCAGGCGGAAAACTAAACTTACCTGACCGGGTGGCAGCTACGCTACCCATTACATTGACAGCCCGCCCCCCAAGACAAGTGAAGGAGCGATCTTGTGTGTGGGGACGGCGTGGCGTGTTTTTTTTCCTTACGGGTTGCGGTTTAAACTACCCGCTGTACTGAAGCTGAAGCTTATTGTACCCCATAGTCTCATTACTCCATAAGACCCGTTCTATTCCAGAAGGCGAGTATACAGTTTATGGGAGCTATGCTATCTGGGGTTAAAAGTGGTCCCTCGAAGTGTGTTAGTCTCATTGCCGTTAGGGCTGGGCATTCACATAAGATGTGGTGGGGAGTTTCTTCCTCTTCACCACACATCCTGCAATCTGGATTGTCTTTCACCCTTATATTGGTTAGGTGTTTGTTTAGTGTGCAGTGTCCTGTTAATATTCCCACAACACACCTCAGCTGTTTTCTGCTCAGCTTTAGCATTTCGTTGGTCCTTGCTTTAGATATTTCTCCGATGAACAAGCGTGACTGTCTCATTCCCGGTATCTCTATCCAGTGCGAGTAGTGTTTCTGTCTTAATAGTTCCTTTACCGATCCTTTTGCGGTGCTATAAGGTACCCCGCAGGTCGGTTCGGGACCTGTTAGAATTGATTTAGCGCCTTTTCTGGCTAGCATGTCTGCTTTTTCGTTTCCCGTATTTCCCTGGTGTCCTCGTGTCCACTCCAGTTGTACACTGTTGTGTTCTGTAAGTTTCTCCAGGGACTCCAGGCAGTCTTTTACTGTTTTAGATCGTATTTCTACTGCTTCCAGAGCTCTGAGGGCTGCTTGGCTGTCAGTGATGATGCGGATTCTCTTATTTTTGTATGCCCTCCGTATCATTTCTTGTGCACAGACGTCTATTGCTGTGATTTCGGCTTGGAACACTGTTGCGATACTTCCGAGGTTCAGGCTGATGTCTGTCCCTGGTTGTTCTCCCGCAACTCCTGCTCCGGTACTGCTTGACGTTTTTGATCCGTCAGTATACCAGATGGTGTCATTTTGTTGTCTCTGCATCCTACCTCCTTCTCCATTCCTTTCAGGTATTTTTACCCTGAAAGTTTTTGTGAAGTTGTAGGTTGTGCTGATTCTGTCTGACTGCATATCGAGTAGCTGATTTTTTCCTACATATTGGAATACTTCAGTATGGTATCCTCTCCTTGAGATGGTCCATACCCAGTTGTTTTCAGCCTGTATGCTGCCATTAGTGCCTCATTCTCCACCACTAGGTGTAGTGGAGGTAGGCCTAGCAGTATTTCCAAGGCTGCGGTCGGCGTTGTTGACATTGCTCCCGTGATCCCTAGACATGCAAGTCTTTGCAACTTACCTAGTTTTATCATCGCCTCTCCTTTTCCGGCCTTATGCCACCAGATCAGGAAGGCGTAGGTTATTATTGGTACGACGACCCTTTGGTATAACCAGTGCACCATTTTTGGTTGAAGTCCCCAGCTCTTGCCCACCATGCTTCTGCAGGTCCATAAGGCCCGCGTGGCTTTGATTGTCACTTTGTCTATGTGAGCTTTGAAGTTAAGCTTGGTATCTAAGGTTAGTCCCAAATATTTGACTTCATTGCTCACCTGTAGTTCTTTTCCCCGAAGATATAGTTTCCTCAGGTTTTGGAGTTTTCTTTTCCTTGTGAAAGTCACCACCGTGGTCTTTCCTGGATTAACAGAAAGCCCTTCCTGTGTGCACCATCGATCTACCGTATTGAGAGCTCTTTGCATCATTTCTAAGGCAACGCTCTCAAATTTTCCCACTGCTAGGATTGTGACGTCGTCTGCATATCATTGCGCATATATTTCTCGCTGTTCCAGTTGTGCTAGGAGCTCATCCATAACCAGGCACCACAGGAGGGGTGATAGTGTTGTAGGACACGAGCACTAGCAGCCGATACGTAAGAAATTAAAATTTTTTCGAAAAGAATTCATTTTTTGCATAATATATGCTTATAGCTTCGAAAACACTGGCAATTTTACAAAGAAACTCTACGAAAAAATTAATTTTTCCAAATTTAAAATATTTTTCAGGAAATTTTCAGTTCGCCTGAAAATAGACTAATTTTCAGTGACCCATATATGGCAGAAGTAAACAAACCCATTTTAAAGCAAAGTCAAATTTCATTGCACTTTCCAAATTTTAATTTTTCAAAATTCTATAACTCAGACCGTGATGGATATTTTTCAAAAATCTTTACACAAAATTTTAGCTAATTTTTTATACCTAATTTACAGTACAGTCAGAACGACCGGTTCATTATCATGCCGCAGGCCCTCAGCACTTTCAATAGACCATGTATACTAAAACCGCATTCACCACCGCACCTCACCTCTTGGACTTAGGCGAGGATTTTACTTATCAAAATTAACTTAAAACATTAAACTAAAAGACCATTGAAAGAATTAATCAAATATATCATTTTAAGCCACAGATATTAATCAAAACATAAATACATTCAGTATAACTATTAACCACAGTTTCTAAAAAAGCGCGGGAAAAGCATCTTGGTATGGGTTGAGCTAGGTCATACGGGGCCCACCTTGCTCGAGCGCTCGGACAGAAAACGGCGCTCAGACTTCCGCCAGACCCGTATTACTCTGGCAAAACCGATTTTTAATTTATACCAAGTAGTCTGGCTAGAACACATGCAAAGCTACGAACTAACTTCGACCAATCATCACACTGTATTCAGGTCCAAACCTTTATACCACCGCAACTTTAACCAATCAGAATTTTTCAATTCTTTTGGCATTAATAGCACGTCCCACACAGCCAGCCAACGCAAATTCTACAAGATTTCTCAAGTGCGAGATTTCACTACACATTCGGACGACCGCGAAACGACGTAAACCTCGAAATACGTTCAAAAGTTTCAAAGTTGCCTGTGTTTTCGTTGCGAAAAAGTAAAAGAAATTCTACCGCGACGGGAATAATAATTATCAATCATAATTTCGCTAATAAAAAAGTTCCTACAAGATCTTCCGACGCTGGAGGGGTAAGAGACACATTCACTGACAGGGAAACTAGCATCAACGTTTCCAGAGACTTTCCAGGACTTTGCTGAGTATCTTCGCTCTGAAAGATTTCAGTGCTCAAACAAACTGTATAAACTTATTTTTTCAGCTAGGTACATCAATACTTAGGCAGGCAGATTTATTTTTCAGATATTGTTCATTTTATAAACTTTTTACAAACTTGTTAATATAAAATAATTATTCAAGGCATTGTATAATTTAAAAAAATTTTTTTCAGGAAAGTAAAATTTTTTCAGTCATTTCTTTCAGTAACGAGTACCTTTGCAGTAATCCATACTTACGTCTAAAAATTTGTCAGTTACATAAATTAACTTGTTCAAATTTCTTTGCAGTCATTTTTCACATAGTCAACAGTACCACAATTTTACATTTTGGCAAATTTTTAAATGAGAGTTTAATTTGTTTCGTAGATAGGTTGATCCCATATGAGTAATTATTCATGATAAAGGAAACAGAAAAATTCTCATAAAATTTTATGAGAATTTTTCTGTTTCCTTTATCATTAATTTGTTTCAAATATTTTGCAAAGATTAGAAAATCTTATAGTAAATTCTTTCAAGTGAACTTTTACAGAAACTTTTAACTTTGAATTTTAAAGTAAAATTCTCACAAGTAAACTGCCTTACATAAACATTTTTAAAAGTGAACATTGATATAAACTTTATTGACATTTTAATACATTGTGCATTGTGTAACCTCTCAAACGTGGTTTACCCGAGTGGCTCACCCCATATCTCTTTCAGATAAAAACTATTTAGAAAGAATTCGATAAATGCTATCCCTCCATCTTGGGAGGAAATAAACTTGGTGTGTTTTGATACCTTTTCCCATCCTTAGCCACTCGGACCCACATATATAAACAAAAAACGTTAGTGCATTATTCAACAAACATTTCTACGTCCTCCACTCTTACTCCGAACTTCCACCGAGGGACCTACCTTCGTCGTGGGATTCGCACCCAGGGGCCTAGCCATAAGCGGTTAGAGTCACATAGGTAACGCCATCGCACACAAAGAGTCTCATTCTCGAGCGAAGCTCGGGAACACAACCAAATAAAAATCGACCCTGAGCAATAGCCGTTCCCCGAAGTTAACGACTTGGGCTTTGGGAAAAATATTGCAGAAAGCTCTGAGGCGGCGTTTCTGGCGCCCAACTCACTTTTCACAAATTATCAATCATAAAAATTTGAAGCGCAACCTCGCCAGGGGCTTTTTCGCAATAAAAAAGATTCACCCGGAGCTCATAGCCGTAGACAATAGAACCCCTCCTTGCGGGCATCCTCTGGTTACAGACACCTCCTCCGACATGTTTCCCAGCGTGGATTGGATTTTTCTTGTTCTGAGTGCTGAGTCGATCCATCTTGTTATTGAAAGACCGACTCCGTGCCTCTTCACTGACTCACTTATTGAGTTGAATGAGGTATTGTCAAATGCTCCCTCTATATCTAAGAATGCTCCTATGGCAGTTTCTTTGCTGTCTAGTGCCTTTTCTATTCTGTGAGTAAGCTCGTGTATCGCTAGCTCACACGATTACCCTGCTTGGTAGGCATATTGGTTTCGATGTAAGGGTTTTGGCCCATTACATCGTCCCTTATATGTCTATCAACCAGTTTCTCCAAGGTTTTGAGGAGAAATGATGTAAGGCTGATTGGCCGGAAGGATTTCGCCTGGGCATAGGTATCACGCCCTGGTTTTGGTATGAATACCACGTTCACCTTCCGCCAACCAGTTGGCACATATCCGAGTGCTAGGCTAGCCCTGAATAGTGTGCACAAGGATGTTGCTAATTTTTTCATTCCTTGTTTAAGTAGTGCTGGAAATATTCCATCCACTCCTGATGACTTGTATGGTTCGAAAGTGTTAATCGCCCATTCAAGCCTTGTTATATTTATAACTTCTTTGGCTAGTTTCCAGTCCTCCTTTGACGCCCTTCTCATTGGTATGTCTTCTGTTGGACCGTTGTTGTGTTGTGGAATGGCCACACTGCCCGGGAAGTGTGTCTCTAGAAGTAAATCTAGAGTCTCCTTCTCAGTATTTGTGTAGCCTCCCTGTGGTTTCTGCAGTGATTCAATCTTACCTTGATTGTCTCTCTGCAGGATCTTCTGGAGTCTAGCTGCTTCTGGAGTACTTTCGATGTCCTCGCATTGCTTCCTCCATGTTTTTGTTTTAGCATCTCTTATGGCATATACGTATTTCAGATTGGCGGCTTTGTATACCTCCCATCTTCTAGTTCTTTTCGCCTGGTTAAATAGCCTTCGAACTTCTGCCCTCCTGGATGAGAGTTCGTGATTCCACCAAGGGGTCTCACGTTTTGTTCTTCTCTCTTTCAGGGGGCAGCTTTCTTCAAAGGCTGATTTTATTGCTGATGTTATGAAGTCGTTCAGCAATTCTACTTCCGCCGGTGTATTAGGTTTTGATGGGCAGTCCTTCAACCCCTGCTCTAGGATTTCGTTGTAGAGCTCCCAGTCGCAGGTTCTTGGGTTTCTGCTCATCTTAACTCCTTCAGGCGGTGTTTCTAACTTAAATCTTACGTACCTGTGGTCCGAAAGTGATGGTTCCTGGGACACGTTCCACTCGTTAATCATACGTCCCGCACATTGTGTTACGATAGTAATATCGATTACCTCCCGCCTTGTTTCTGTTACAAAGGTCGGTTCATTTCCGCGATTTGCTACCTCTAGTTTATTACTAATTATAAATTCTAGCAGTGACTCACCTCTTATGTTGTTTCCTGTGCTCCCCCACATAATGTGGTGTGCGTTGGCGTCGCAGCATAGAATGAGTTGTACATTACTGGCCTCGCATTGTTGTACCAGTTCCTTGACTTCCTGCGTTGGAGGCAGGCCTGCTTGGTCGTAAGGAAGGTATGCAGATCCTATTACCAGCTCTTTCATTAACCCTTCCATTTCGACATTAGTTCGTGCCACCATTAGGTCTCTCGTACAGAGTCCCCACATTGGTAGCAGATTACTATTTTTCTTTGCTATAATGCAAGCTCTTGGGTGGTCCCCTCCTGGGCTGATTAGTTCCCAGTCTTGTTCCACCTTCAATCCTCTGATCTTCCCCCTGTAAACCCAAGGTTCTTGTATCAGTACTATGTCTATATTGTATTTCAATATGTATCGCTGCAATGCTGCCGAAGCTGCTTTACAGTGATGTATATTTACCTGCATTATCGAGTTGAATGTTCCTGCGCTGTTGGGAGTTGCAGCTGGTCCTCCTCTTTCGCCGTTTCCGCCCCGAGTTCTTCTTGTGGCCTCGGGTCGTCAACCTCCATTTGCTCCCCTTCCTTCTTTTTGCCCAAGGCCTTAAAAAGGATCCTGGTCAAGTTGAAGTAGGGTTTACAATGGAGTGCCTCTACCTTCTTCCAAGATGTTTCATCCATCAGAAGAATTAATTGCTGTCCCTTTGGATCGGGCTTTCTATCGACGACTGTCCAGGTCTCCGTATGGAGCCCTGAATTTTGTACCCTCAGGCGCTTGAATGTTTTTTTCCGGTTCCTGTGCCGGCCCCGGAATCCACACCATTGCCCTGATGGGTTTGGGTACATCCTTGGCGTCACAGACGCTAAGTTTCGCACCCTCCCAAGGTATGCACTTCTCCACCACCTGCGCCAGCCAGTCCTTGGTCGCCTGGTCAGCACAGGAGGCAAGAAGAAAGCCCCCTCGTAGGTTTACCCCCGAAAATCTCGGGGGTTGTTGCCCCTCGACGACGTCATCTAGTGCTTCAATCAAGGCGTTCTTCACGAGATCCGCCTGATGTCCACTCAAGGACGTCTCGGGGTAGCCATGTGGTATTATGGCTACTTTGATGTCAGTAAGGGCTGCCGCGTAGGAGGTTCCCTGGTCTTTGTTGACCTTGCCCCTCTTCCTTGGCTTCCCTTTTAGTCCCTCAGGGGTGCTTCCTTCGGATCGGCCGCGTTTAACGCCCGACTTTGGGTCACCCCCCTGAGGTTGTTTACTCGTTCCCGGTTGATCTGTGCTGGGAGTACTAACACCCCCTGGCTGTTTAGGCCTAGGTCCTGTTTTCCCCCCAGTTTCTCTTTGTTTATTCTTCCGGAGCTTCCTTCTGGCTGCCCCGGAGAGTCTCTTCGGTGGATCCTCCTTTGCAGGACCTCCTTCCGAAGGTATGTTTTTTATATTTTCTTGGTTCATAAATGATCCCACGAGTAATGGGGAAGTATTTGGTCACCGTGCCCAGAGCCCCGGTGGACACGGAAGGCTATATAAAACAGGGTTCGCCTGTGCCCCGAGTGTTGTCGCTAGTGACTAAGCTTCCCCTTAGCCATGCATCCCTTCGGCGCGCACAATACCTTAGGATTCGGAAGGTTTTATAGAGGTACCTCATCCACGCAGTCCGGGCGATTAAGCGAAGACCCCCGTGCACCTTGTCGGTACTATCCGGCTCGGGTTTGGGAGCCCACTGCCGGAGTCGTTGCACCCCACAAGCTGTTTACGGTGTGAGTCACGAGTTGGTCCGCGGCGATGGTTTTCGTTCGGTGCCATACGGGTATTAAGCCGCGGACCTCCCTATCGCCATCACTAACCAGAGCCAGCCTAGGGCCAGTAACTGGCCGCTCTCCTATCCGCCACCCGGAGACGTGCCTGATGGGTAACTCAACCACACACACGCGTGGCGTGTTACAGCATGGTAAGTGTGAAACTCATTTGCGAGCGGTGCTAAAAGAAAATACATTTGGAAAATCACGAATTGAGCATTCATTAGATCAGCAGTTGAAAGAAAGTGACCGTAAGCATAATGAACTTGTAAAAAAAAAATCGAGAAGTGTTAAAAAGACTTATTGACATTGTTTGTTTTCTCGGCGAAAATGAACTTAGTTTTAGAGGTCATACTGAATCTCGGAGGGTTGCTAATAGGGGCAATTTCATCAATTTAGTTGATTTATTAGCAAAATACGATACAATTTTAAGTAATCCGGGGCTTTTGGTGGAAGAGCTTCAGATAAGGAGATAATTTCACAAAGCAATTTTTTGAATGAGTTGCCAAATGCATGTGCAGTTATGGCTGATAGAGGATTTAAGCAAATTGATTTTATGTTAGCAAAAAAAAACTGCTTTTTAGTTAGGCCACCGAGTGTTGAAGAAGGGCAAATCTTATCGAAGGAAAAAATAAATGAAAGTAAGAGGATTGCATCTTTGCGTATACATATTGAACGTGTCATAAGAAGGTTAAGAGAATTTGCATCACTGGACATTCACGCTAGAGTGAACACAAATCTATTACACCTCGTAAACCACATGATGTTAATAGCTTGTGGCATTATTAATGTTCAAGGTCCGTTGATAAAAAAATAATGTGCTATATTTTTAAGGGTGTTATTTTATCGGTCACCAATTTAATGTGATTTTAATTATCAAATAATTAGATTTGTTCTCAGAATGATAGGTCTGTCACCAACTTGTTAACACCAAACTATTTCAAAACGATTATCTATAAATTTATGGCAAATCACCCGAAACCGTAATTAGTCACCAAATAATCAGATTTATTCTCAGAATGATAGATCTGTTACTAACTTGTTAACACCAAACTATTTCAAAACGATTGTCTATAAATGTATGGCAATCGGATGATGATCTGTAATTGTTGTGATAAACAGGTATGTCTGTCCTAATTGGAAGTTAAATAAATATACAAATTTCTTAAAGACTCTTGTATTTATTAAAAATTTAAATATGAAAACTATGTATGTTATGTATGGACATAACTAATAGTAAACTAACGGTAAACCTAAAAATAATAATTGAACAAAACATTTAGTTATGCGAAAGAACTCACTGAATAATAAGAGCTGGTTTTGATTTTATGGGCGCCCTCTTTTCCTTTTTTGGCCAATAGGCAAATTTTTTGCCTCAAGCGGACAAAAAAGAATAAAACATACATCGTAATAAGGTTCTAAAACATTTTATTTGGTGATAGGTCTATTATTTTGAGAACACAGTTATTATTCCTAACGTAAAACAGATTCATTGGACATAAGTTACGATGATTATTCGTTTATTTTGGATACAAACTGTTACAAATTTGGATAGACATGTTTGGAGACGCTTATGTTAATGTGAGATAAAAATGGTGACAAATAAATTTATTCTCTATTTTTAATGTAATCATTTGCTTTCATAAACTATTTTTTTACACTGTTAGTAAGGGCAAATTTATGTCATTTGAATATAATAATAAAATTAATATAATGAAAACAATAGTTTTTTAATGTTATTTTGATAAAAGCTCATCCCTATTCCCTTATGGAAAAAAGTACAATGTTTATAAAACATTTTATTCAATAACAAAAATATAAGAATACAGAACTTTATACTACATAAACATATACTACTCACAGGGAAAAATGTGTGTGATATTTTACCACAATTGTAGAAAATTGTACTCCAAATTGGTCTTAAAAAAAGTGACAGGAACAATTTGTGCAAATAAATAATACATTTTTGGAGCAATGATTTTGTACAATTTATGCATTAACATTGTTTGAAATTTTTGTACAAACTTAAAAATCACATAAATTGATTTCTTTACAAATTTGAATTATGGTTGCATAAAAATACATCATTTTATTCCACTTGTGGAACAGATTTCTGAACAGATTAAGTTAGTTTCTACAATTTGTGTAAAATTTTAAAGCTAGCTGGTACATTGATGTATTCAAAAATGCTGGTGCCTTCACATAACTAAAAAATACCGCCGCTTGCGTTCAGGGTTTTTACTTTTTCTAGAAAAATTCCAGTCTTTGGCCTCAAATCAGGGATTTTCTTCCCAGCCAGTGCCTGCAGGTCCATTACTTTTGTCTCCTTCACTGCTTTGGACAAGGCAGATTTCCGCCAGTAGCAATCTTGCGAAGTTACTGATGGTTCTTCACTACGACGGTGAACCCACATCAAAAATGCTATTGCATGTTTACATCCACCTGAAAATAAATAAAAATTCGAATGACACCGTTGGAAACTAAAACAGAAACTCACCTGCTGAAGCTGAACAGTCAAGGCACTTGCATTCCAGTATTTTTTCTTCCTGTTCCTCGACTTTCATTATACTATAATTTTTCTTGTGTACACTGTGTTCTGGTGTAATTCTACCTTTTACTACACAAATTGCTCCATCACGCTTTACTTGCACATAAGCAACTGCGTTGTCACCGTACGATGCTCTTGTTGACCTGGAAATTATTAGACAGTAAGTATAATTGAAATAGGAAAAAATATTGTAACAACAATTATTGCATGTTAAAATAATGGTAGTTCCATTATATTTATAAATAAATTACACGAAAATAAGATTACTAATGACTTACCGTTTTGTTTTAATATTCCTGACTTCTGCTGATAAATAATCCAAATAAAGTCAACTTTCGGCAGATTTTCTGCATTTCCTTTAGAAAATCCTTGCACCATTTTCTTCCAATAATGTGCAGAAACAAAGCAAAACACAATTCGTAAATGAACACGCAGAACATAACCACAAAACTAACCGTAAACAATATAAAATGTGTCAGTTGTGGTGTGATGTTAGGCGTTCTGGCAAATGCTACCAACATGATTCCGGTCTGTGTGACGTCACTCAGCTTCAAGGTCAAATGAGTGTTTTTATTGCCATAATAAATCTTTATTTTTTTATTAAACAATGGGAGACTTATATTTCAAACAGAGTTGCACAAGGTGAATATCTATCAGTTAGCTTTCAAATAAACATATTTGTTTTGAGATTTAAGAAGTAGTGAAAAGGCCCATTATTAATTAGGTATATAATTTATGTACCTACGAGCAAGTACTTCTTCGTTCTTGTGTAGGATACGTATATTTATTTGTAAAAACCTATCGGTGTTTCTAATATGTTTTGTTAATGTAAACTTTACCTAAGCAATTAAATATTATTACTATTATATTTGTTAAAAGTATTGTTAAATTGCAGACCACATTGTATAAATAATGTGCAGCATTAATCGATGTTGATACATATATCTGGGATGTTGGGAAGCAAATGTACATTTTTTTTCCTTATTGGTAGGCTTGTTTATATATTTTTTGTACTTGCCATATAGGTTTTTTATTACATAGGTACCTGTTGTTCAAGAAAGTAATATACTGCCGTGTTAATTGAAAAGGGTGTATCTGCAATTTTGGTAATTTTCTGATGAGGTGTTTCTGAATACCTTTAATAGTTGACAGTTTAAGCTACATTTTCGTTACTCACACAAGTTGTAACTGCAAGTATTATAGTTGTAAAATACAAATAATTTTGGAAGAAGTAACCACGGATGGCTTAGTAATAAATATAAAAACGAAATTATCTCAAATCGAGCTACTTGCAGATACGCCCTTTTCAATTAACACGGCAATATAATCGTTATTATTTAATTATAAACTGCTTAACTTTTTGTTTAGCCATTTATTTTTCTGTGGTTTAGATTATTTAACCCTTAATTGCATCATTTTTTTTCAAAATTCTGAATTTATGTCTAAAAAAAAATTTGAGTAAGTTTGAGGTACATATTGCATAAAGAATACTTGGAAACACTTTTCTCAAAAAATCCTTTATTAAAACATAAAAAAAATACATGTTGTATATCTACAACAATGTGTAAATATACAAGTATAGTCGTATTATTATAAACCTTTTTTTACATATTATTGTGAAACTTTCTAAAGCAGTTATTTGTTTTATTGAAACATAGCGTAACTCCGCATTTATCGCATGACACTTGTGAATAACCTGTACATTTTGGAAATTTAAATCTGTTCCTAGTAGACCATATAGGCCAGTGGCTCACTTGATCTAATCGTACGTCACTTGGAGGTACATGTTTCGTTGGTCCATTGCGCTTGTTAGTTGCTATCATTTCTTCCACAGATGTTTGACTTGGACGGCCAAGTTTCACCCCAATACTTTGACCTACTTGACAAAGACATACGGCAACTTCTTGCTTAAATTCAAACAATGACATTTCTGGCATAGATATCGTTCCTCTTTTTACAGCACTAATTCGTCTGTATAACATCCAAGCATTTGATACTGTCATGTCTAATAAATGGTAAAAGAGTCTTATATACCACTTTTTACTCTTGATACAAATTTTATGTCTAGCAATGAAGCTGTCTATCAAATCCACTCCGCCCATATGGCGGTTATATTCTTTTATCACATATGGGCAACTTATTTCTTTAGAAGTTTTTGACACTTTGTCATATCTTTTTACTGTTGACATTGGCTGTTGTCCAGCAAAAGTAGACAGCAAAGAAACAATTTTGTTGTCTTTCCAAACTAAAGAGCTGATATCCACGGTTTCGTATGTTCCGACGTATTCATAACTGGTACCTCGATCATTTTTTTTCATATCTTTGTCCGTAGGCAGCTTGCAATTTATTATTCTATTTCTTCTTACTGTACCAAGACTGTAAATTCCATTTTTAGCCAGGTACGCCAAAAGACCTATGGAGGTATAGTAATTATCAAAATATACCCTATAGTTTAGGTTTTTAGAAATTATCCGGGCCAGGCGAACAACTACATTTGAGGCTGCTCCTAAATCTGGTTCGTCCCCATCTATTTTATTTTCTTGACCTGAATATATTTCATATGTATACGCAAATCCGCTGACTCCACATAAAACATATAGCTTGAAACCCCACTTATGTGGTTTCAACGGTAGGTATTGCTTCATGAAATGACGAATTTTAGTAGAACACAATTGTTCGTCTACAGAAAGTGCGGACTCCAATGGAACAGACGAAAATTTTTTATTTAGGTGATCTATAAAAGGCCTTAGTTTATGAAGCCGGTCATGATTTTGGTCATCTTTGGGCAAGTGTTTTTCGTTATCATTAAAATGTAAAAACTGTTTTATTCTTTCAAATCTGTTTATGGTCATTGTTTTTTTAACAATCTCAACTCCTATGTCAGTTGCCCAGTATGTACGGATAGTTGGAAGTCCTACCAGAGATGTAAATAATAATATTCCGATATATTGCCTAAACTCAGTACACGTGAGGTTCAGTGGTCTGTTTACATCAACCTGATGAGCATAAATGTTTGATTCCTGCACAATATTATCAATGATATCTACTGAAAAAAAATACTTGAAACATTCATAGTGGTGGTTAAATTTAAGAGATCCTGAGGCAAAGATTCATCTCCCTTAAATGACAATTGAACCTCATTGAGAATTAGGTTTTTTTTGTCTCCAGACTATATCTACCTTTTTCTTCCTTTTATTTACAGCCTTATCAACTTTACCAACATCTGCAACAACTGAATTTACCGATGGTTCCCCCTGCTCTGTGTCAGTTAAATCTTCCTCGTTTTCTTCTTCCGAAGTATCAATTCTATCAGCATTTTTATCTAATAATTCGGGAATGTATTCTGGATCAAGCAAGCTGTCCGTGTCCGAAAAATCGCAACCATCTTCACTGAAATCACTAAAATTGTTTAATATATGTTCCAATTCAGCATCAGTTAGAAATGTTTTGGATCCTTGCGCCATATTCTGGAACAACATACACATACATTGTAAAAATTTTACCTTGGAAGAAAAATAATAAAGATATACACAAGATGCAGTAGTTGCATAATGTTGTACTTATACAACAGGTTTATTGCAGCTTCCTACATATTGTTGTATATGTACAACATTCATAATTTTGATCAGATAAATTATGCCAAGGTTTTTACTTACACCAAATGACAAAATATGTTAAAGGTTAGCCTTTTAATATCCTCCAGTATTTTTTTTACAACTATTCAACACTTTACACAGCTTAGAACACGAACGAAATAATATAGGTTATACGCGTCTGTTTACATGCGGAGATAGTGACCACAGTTTGAACTACAAATTCATAATGCGCAAACTCACCTCATTTTGCTTCATTACTATGTTTCAGTAATACAACATCATGTAGGTAGTTTAGTTTAACGTTTCATGGGTATCATAAACGGGAGAAAATCAGTATGTTGTACTTCTACAACGACATGCAATTAAGGGTTAAAATATCTTCATAATTATTGCATTCATTGTGGCTTGTTATTTTATTGATTTTCTATCAGTAAACGATTTATTTGACCTGTTTTGTTTTATTTCTTCATTAAAATTTAATTGAAAATATAACAGCCAACAAAACGCATCGCGCGCTTTTTTAAATCACATCTCATCATCGCGCACGCCATCTATTCTCACCTTCCCAAACAGTAGACTAGTGCAATATTCCGAATAGAAACAATACATATACTTGAACGTCTCGTGGTTGTCTCTGCTACTAGGTAATAATTATTAGTAAGAGGTTTTATCATTGATGACACCACATGACTGTAACGTCGTCACAGAAAGCGCGTGCGTGTCACGCCACATGTTGACGGAGTGAGCTGAGACACGCAGGGGGCACGAATTTCTTAATATAATCATTAAGAAATTCGTGGATGGGGGTGACGAAGTGAAAATGTGAAAATCGCATGGTGTTGAATATTGATTTAGTTGTTTGGTTGTTTTCATATTACAGTTCCGTGGTTTTTGTTTTGTCGTTGGTGGTGCATTTTATTGATAATAAATTTAAGGTAAATTTACTATTTATCAATTTTTTAACATGTCGAAACGTTTGAGGGAGGATGTTATCAATAAAAATTAATATAAACAAGCGGTTCTGTGCTTTCATCATTTTATTTTGTTAAACTAACAATACAATCTGAAAATAGTATCACTCAAATGAAATACTTAATTAAAAAGCATAACAATTAATATAATACTAAAGAATTTCAGCCTTGTTTTTTTAAGTTCTGCATCAAAAGATTCTTTTGTGAAACTTCTGTTAATATAAATTTAATTGTATAACCTGCCTCAATATAAAACTGATTGTTTTGAGTGATTCATTTAAATTCCTCACTTCATTCTTTAACTAGAAAACTTAATGTACATATACGAGTATTGTTGAATTTAAGACAAAATTCTCTATGTAGTCTTAAAAACTTTCATTTGTTATTTGAAAAATATATAACGATTTTATAACCTAATTTTTTTAATGAATGATTACGTGTTCAAATTCCCCAGGAGAAATCTATAAACTATCTTTTTGATCCCCCCCCTAATTCAAATATATAGTGGTGAAATCAAGTCACTGACAATGATCAGCCTGTACAGTATTTTTTTTCTTATTAAATTATAAATTACCAAATTTCATTCCCGTTATATTACACAATAGTTCGATGTACGACACACATCTAATAATCCGCGAGATCGCCACACATGGAGATAGAATCGATGTACTCGCGCAAAACAAAGAAAAATATATATCTTTTACTAAACATTTATATATGCATGATTATATTAATAGTAAGGGTGAGACAAGTAAAAAATATATAAAATTGCGTTTTATCGATAGTTTTAAATTTTTGTCGACTTCGCTTCAAAATTTGGGGGACAGTTTACCAGTTAGTGAATTTCATCAAACCAAAAAATTGTTTCCAAACGATGAACAGTTTAATTTAATGCGGCGAAAGGGTGTATTCCCATACAGTTTTGTTAGCAGTTTAGAAAAATTAAACACGCCTGTTTTACCATCCAAAGAAGAATTTTACGATATACTGAATGATGAAAATATAACGGACGCGGATTACGAAAGGGCTGAGAAAGTTTGGAATACGTTTAATTGTAGTAGTTTGGGTAAATATTCAGATTTATATTTAAAAACAGATGAGTTGCTGCTGTGTGATGTATTTGAAAATTTTCGAACAATATCTCTGAAAAAATATAAATTGGACCCCGCTCAGTACTATACGGCTCTAGGGTTAGGTTGGGATGCTATGCTAAAACTAACAAATATACAATTAGAACTATTGCTTGATACAGATATGATTAATTTTTTTAAACGTAATTTGAGAGGTGGGCTTAGCTGCTGCGTAGAGCGAAAACACATAGCAAATAACAAATTCCTCCCCAATTATGACCCGAACGAAGCATCCTCTTTTATCACATATTTAGATTGTACGAATATGTATGGTCACAGCATGTGCCAACCGCTTTGAACAGGCGGGTTTATGTGGCTTTCTGAGAGTGAAATAATGAATTTAGATGTGATGAGTGTTTCAGATGAGAGTTCATGTGGATATGTTTTTGAGGTTGATATCCATTATCCGGAGTCATTACATGATCTCCACGCTGATTTACCGTTTTTAGTAGAAAATATTGTCCCACCTCTATGTAAATTAAAATTATAAAAATTAATACCTAACTTACACGATAAAAAAAATATATGTTATACACTACAAAAATTTGAAACAAGCCATTAGTCATGGTTTGATGGTTGTGGAAAACACACAGGGTTCTAAAGTTCAATCAATCGCCGTGGTTAAAAAAAATACATCTAAATACAGAGTTGAGTGATAATAAATTTGAAAAAGATCAATATAAACTGATGAATAACGCCATCTACGGGAAAAGCCTAGAAAAATTGATTGCAGAAAGGACATAAAGCTTGTAACGCACTGACACAGCTTAAGGCGGACAGAGGGCGCGAATTCTCTAATTGCTTGGCCGAACTTTAAAACTTGTTCAATATTTTCTGAAGACTTTTTAGCTATTCATATGGGTAGATTAAAGGTAGTCTATAATAAACCAATCTATCTCGGGTTTTGCATATTGGAATTGTCCAAGACCGTGTTATACGGTTTTTACTGCGATTTTATAAAAAAAAAATGTATGGTCCAAAAGCTTCTTTATTGTACACTGATACTGACTCGTTAATTATGAAAATTTTTACAGACAATTTTTACGATATTATTTTACAATTTCCAGATAAATTTAACACTAGTAATTTCAAAGAAGGAAATAGATTTAATATTAAAATAGGTGAAAGTGTAATCGGTCGATTTAAAGATGAGTTCGCAGATGATCCGATTGTAAGCTTTTTTTGGGACTGGGATAAAGGCATATTGTGTGGAATCGTTATGTAGCCAATTAAAAAAAGCTAAGGGGAGTTACAAAATCGGTAATTAAAAAACAACTAACAATAGATGACTACAAAAAAAGTAGTTGAACAAGGTGGTTTAATACTTAGAAAAATGTATACTTTCAAGAGTGACTTACATAACATTTTTACTGAAATAAAGAATCGAGTGGCACTTTCATATAATGATAGTAAACGTTTTGTAATTCCTAACACTACAAAACTCTACCTTGGGGTCATACCGATATAATATACTATCAGGCCTATTGTAAATGGTGAAAAATGTGTTGATATGTTGGATCTTTTACTTAAGGAAATAAATTCATTGGAAAATCAACCTTTGTAAAAATTGTATGTTATTTTAAAGTATGTGTATGTATGTAAAATATAATATAATGTGTATAAAGAAAATATGTAAATAAAATAAGAAAAGAAAATTGTGTCTCAGTTAGGGACAAGGGAAATTTTTATGCATTCTAGGGATTTTTGAGAAATAAATAAAATGTACAAAACTATTATTAATTAACTAAATTTGAATATAATATACAATGCAATAAGGAAAAAATCAAGATATAAATTGAAAATAATTGTATACCATTCTACATATGTATTTACTTAGGACCAAATGTGTATTTAAAAAATTGACAATCTCTCTATTGATTGTATTTATGTATACTTGATTCATTCTTCGTTCAATAAAGAATTTTCAACAATTTCTCGATTATGTATTACCTAACTTACCTAACTAACCAAATCCCCTACTTAACGACTGGCGCCATGTTGGTGACGTCACTATCTGGCTCAAGTGCCCTAGTACCTACTAGTACCTACTAATTGTGTAGTCATCTAATTCTTGGGCACTACATCAAATTGTGCAGTATGCTATGTATAAATACATGGTGCCATCTAAGTTAAAATAGGAAAATCTACGACAGTGAAGTATTTTGCGTAGAAAATACCTTCTACCATCTAAGTCAAACTTAATATTATTATTAATTTACAAACTAGCCATTACACTAAACAATGATATGAAAATTTTTTTTGTTTTGCTAAAAGTGCACTTGTAAAAAAAATGGGATTTATGTGATTGTTTTTTGTTCAAAAGTATTTTTTCGTTTCATCTACAATTAAAAAAATATGTAGGAAGTGATTAATAATAAATTTTTAAATCAAATTATCTTTTATCAACTCTCATAAATCACAAGTTAAATAATTACCATCGTTTTTTTCTAGACACTATGTTCTATTTGATTTTTTTTTCAGTTAATCATGAGTGTTTTATTTAAATCCTTAAATCAAATTATGGACATTAGGTGTTACAGCTAATCATGAGTGTTTTATTTAAATCTTTAAACCAAAACTTATTGCTGTTCAAATAGAAAATATTGAACAAAGTATAAATTTACAACCCCATCAAAAAACCCATCTCAGCTTTTACTGTGTAATATCTGTAAACTAGAAAGTTATCTACCCTTCAACTTATACCTGAAGAATAAATCTATATATTTTTTGTTACTTGAAAATATCTTAATAAAACTAACTGTAACGGTATTAAAAATAGGGTCAAAATTCTTTAAATATAATGTAAAATAAAACGTGTACTTACCTTTTCTCAATTCTTTTATTATCTTTTAACTTTATGTGTTTACACTTTTAAAATGGTACTTGAAAATATCTGAATAGAACCAATTGTAAAACTAATAAAAATATGGTCATCATTCTTTAAATAAAATGAAACATACACTTTACCCTTTTTCAATTCTTTTATATTATCTTGTAATTTTATGTGTTTACACTTTTAATGTCACTTTTTACTTTATTTAAGGAAATCTTATTCATTTTACATTTTTTACTGTTTTACTTTATTTAAGTATGCTTTATTCATTTTAAAATAATAACGCACTCACTTTTTGAATCATATATTACAGTAAAATATTTTACATGCAAGATTTTTCAATGTACTCGAAATCCAATTACAATCAAAACAGAAAAATCTGTAATAATAAAACACATATTTTACAAAAACACACAATTTATGCAAAATTGCAATAATATACAATTATGATTAAAAATTTTACAATGTATACAAAAAAAATTTCAATATAAACAGATGAAGATGTAATAAATCTTATATTCTATAAAAAAAACGCACATTTGTGCAAAACTACAATAAAAACAAGGTAGAAAATATGCAATTAAACGCATATTCTACAATTTACAAAAACACACAATATGTGTGAAAAATTTAGTTGAAACAATACATAAAAAGAAATGGAACAATTAATATTATATTCTACAATTTAGGAAAAAGTATAACGTGCAAAATTTTGCAAAAAAAGGAACAATTAAACATATATATGCAAATTATTTACAAAAAAAATTGAATATGTGCAAAACTGCAACAGAAAGAACAATAATAAAAAAAAAGATTACATTCAATATATTAATTACAAAAAAAAAAAGAAAAAATAATACGTACCTATACCAGCAAACCAGTGTGTAAAAAAAATTATTAATAAATCACAATGTTGGAATTATCCCCCGAACAACTGGCGAGTGGACTCAAGCCTCTTAGTTATTTTGTCCAATTCAGTACTGTCATTAGTAGCAGTCGAGTTAAAATCACCAAGTTTTTGTTGATTTACTCGAGCAACATTTTTACGTTGTTCGAGTAAATCCTGCAGTCTTTTAATTTCGCCCTCTAATCCCCGTATTTCAGTGACGTCAGAATCACAAATTTTTGATAATTCGCGACGCCGTCCGTCACTTTTTTGAACGGCATTCGTAAGACGAGTTTTTCTCATCTCAAAACCGTTAATCATCACACAAGATAAAATTCGCCGCTCTGGGAAATTAGTTGTCGCGATTTGCGATGATTTGACCACTGTCGAGCTAGTAGTTGAGCGTTTGGGTTTTTTAACCCCACTACTCGACGGTGCAGCTGATTTATTCACCACACGCGACTTTTTGTTCGTTGTCGCGCGTGGTTTTTTATTTTCGGCAGCAGAGGCGGCGCGTTTCTTTTTTGCACAACCTTTTTTATTGCTGTCGCAAACTCTACATTTTCTCCCTTTTGCAATAACCCCTCAAGAATTCTGTTTTTCCTATGTTTCACAGGGGTTATTAATGGGCTTAGGGGTGCTGTTGTTGGCGTACCCACAGGCGTAACATCTTCGTAAATAACATACAGAGGCGGTAATTGCATCTTACGGGTTTGAACCTCACTGACCACTTGTTCGGCCGAGGTTTCTAACTGTATTTGCGGCGTACCTAGTGAAACATTGGCCTCGGGTTCCACGACGTCAGCCTTGGAACTCGACGCCACAACTTCAAAAGTTACGCCGCCATTTTGTGTTTCACTATTATTTATTAACAGATCGAAATCTATTTTTTCCAAAAATCGTCATTCGGCTCATTAATACATAATATTGCCATATCATTATTTTCATCTATCGCGGGGTTGACACTTAACGTTTCCACATCACTTTCATTTCGCTCAGTAGTAGAATTCCACTTAAGAAGTGGAAGTTCCACAAACCGATCCGTAATAGGTGATGCTGGAGCGTCTCGCACTTCTCCAGATAATTCCAACAAAGCGAATAATTTATCACTCATTATGAAAAAAATTTAAAAGTTTGAATGCGGTATGTTAAGTAAATGCGACTAACACACTGGGAAGCTTCATAAGAAGTGACTGTTAGATGTTTCTTTGAACTAACGCTGCGCGCGCCAATATTCTTTGGCTTGACGATGACCTTAGATGGCAGGGGTCGGAAGATTTAGTTTCCTTTGTCCCTAACGCATCGCTGTAGGCATGGACCAACCTCGTAAGGGGCGGGCCTGCTCCACCAGCAACCCCGTCCGCTGAAGCGAACGGTGTGGTCGTTTTGGCAGACCTCCCCGGTCCTGGTTTGTTGGACCCAGCCGACTTGGGCCTTTCTCTTCTGGCGCTCTGCTTGTTTCTGGTTTATTTCTTCGTCGGCTGTCGGCTCCCGGGAGCGTCGTCGTGTCGCGGACAGGGCGACTGTTGCCGTCCTGCCCTGGGAATTTGTCGAGCGGTTTGGTGATCACGTTCCTGCCGGTGTCTACCGGCAGTGGCGTGTGGGGAGGAGCAGCTATGTAGCTCAGGATCGTACAGGGCCTAAGCGCTTCTTTAGCGCTTTGGGCCCGCTGGAGCTTTCACCCTACAACTATACCCCCACTTACTACGTCGACGCCAACTAGTGGGTAAATTTGTAGTATGCAATCGTAGCTAACCAAACGTCTTAGGTTACAAGGTCAAAAATATTGTGACTTCTTATAAATAGTCAGCCCCAATATTAACACCACATTTCACAAGAAGTTACATCTGCGAAGGTAATTATGGAAGCCGATAGTACCACCAACGAAGCACCTAGATCCCCACAGTATTATTTTGATGATGATATAGAGTTTGATGATGGGCCAGCAGACAGCGTCGGGGATGTTTTCTACAGAAGCTGGTCGACTGAAACGTTATATTTTAATGAAGACGGGCCGGGCAGTTGCACAGATCGGGCAGCATCTCCTTCGGCTTGGTCTGTCTCTACTGTGTGTTTAGATGACGAGGACGAGGAGGACGACGTTGATGGGCCGTCGGAAGAAGCAACCCCAGATCAAAGCCACTGGACGTCACAAAGCGCGGAGAGTGAAAATGAGAGCGAAGATGCTATGGATTTCACAGATTAAATTATATGTATATGTGTACATATATATTATGTAAATAAAAAAATTAATTCAAATTATTTGTTTGATTTTAAATGTGATTTAAAAAAAAGAGTTGATTTTAAATTAAGAATGAAAAACGTGTGTAAATATATAATTACATTTAATGTAAACATCACTATAGAATATATATATATATATATATATATATATATATATATATATATATATATATATATATATATATATATATATATATATATATATATATATATATATATATATATATATATATATATATATATATATATATATATATATATATAATAATAATAATAATAATAATACGGGATGACTTGCTAACCTGCCGCGAGAGTAGCGAACCTGAGCGAAGGGGATACATGGCGAGATGCATCCAGAGCATCGCGCCTTCTCTCAACAACATCTGAGAGATCAAGTATCCTTTCTGCTCAGGACAGGTTATGTAAGGGCACCCCGTCAGCCGGAAGAACTGCCAGCCGCAGTCCCACCGCGGCAATTACCAGCTGATGGGGAACATCCTTTAGAGTTCACCGACGTAGACTTAATGACGAGGGTTAGCCTTAACACCAGGGCTAACCTAAAGCCACAAGACCTGGCTAGAATGGACGTGGTCATCGATGAGGAAATTTCGGAAGATGCAGACATCTGGCAAATCAACTGTGCCGTGTACAGCGCCGCGAAGCAACTCGTCCCCCGTGAGAGGTCAACCAATCATGGGGTCGAGAAAGCCAAGCGGTGTGTACAGAAAATCGAAGGCAAGTTACAGTCGGCCAGACAACATGCTTCTCGGATCCAGAGTGTGGTGGAATATAAGACGACTGGTAGAGTTTTTACTCCCAGAATCCGGCGCATAACAGCCGGATTAAGACGTCAACACCACACTCTCAATCTGACAGTGATGCTTACCATCAAGCAGCATTGTCTAGATAGGATCCGAGCGCTCATGGCGATAAAGAAAACATTGAAGAGGCGGGTGAGGAGTATGGAACAAAACAATTTGTTCCGTACGAATCCTTCCCGCCTGTTTCAAGAGCCACAGCGTGTTGTCGAGAATCCGCAGACTGTAGAAGATGTCGAAACCTTCTGGAAGGGAATTTACGAAACAACGCGTCCATTCAATAGCGACACTCCAGCAATTGCACACTTCGAGGCTCTATGCCACAGACATCTTGAAGAGCCAGAAGAAGTGTGCCAAGCAATCAGTACGGAGGAAGTCCAACAAGCACTTGTTGGTACCAAGAACTTCGCTGCCCCGGGCCCAGACGGCATTAACAACTGGTGGTGGAAGAAATTTCCTTCCATTCACCGCAGTCTGGCGCGAGTTTTCAACTCATGGTTGAACGAGGGGCAGCAGATTCCGGACTGGTTCGTCGAGGGACGTACTGTGCTTATCCCCAAAAAGGGGGATCTTTCCGACCCGAGGAATTATAGGCCGATCACTTGCCTTAACTCCTGCTACAAGATATTTACACGTATCTTGTATGCTAGGACACTGAGGTCTGTTGATCCGGTCTTCCAGCAGATACACGAACAGCGTGGTGCCAAAAAGGGCATGGCAGGTTGCAAGGACAGCCTGCTGATAGACCGGTGTATTACACAGGATTCTGTGCAATACAAGCGGAATCTATCGATGGCCTGGATTGATTACCGCAAGGCATTTGATACAACATCACATGAGCTATTGTTGTACTTGCTCGAATGTCATGCGGTACCAGCACCACTAGTGAGATGCATAGAACAGCTGCTGCCGCTCTGGAAGACCCGCTTCACCATAACATCAGGTGCACAGCGGGTCACGACAGAGCAGGTGGCATTCAGGAGAGGAGTTTTCCAGGGTGACTCCCTGAGTCCTCTCCTCTTCTGCATCTCACTGCTGCCGTTGTCTGTTGGGCTCCGCCAAACCCGCGGATATCAATGTGGGCCACCCAGCGACCGGAGGCATAAGGTTACCCATCTATTTTATATGGATGACCTTAAACTTTATGCCTCCGGAGAGCGTGAACTACAAAACGCTCTTAGGGTGGTCGAAGAATATACGCGGGCAATTGGTATGGAGTTCAGGTTGGACAAATGTGCAGTCGTCCACCTCAAGAGAGGACGATGCGGGGAATTCCCTGAAGACGCGCAGCTCGCAGACGGAAGCATCCTAAGACATCTGGATGCCGGAGAGACCTATACATATCTGGGTGTGCAACAAAGGCATATCCAGGATGTATCACAAATAAAAGATTCTCTCCGCGGCAAGTACAGACACCGCCTCCGAAAGATTTGGTCTTCCGAACTTTCGGGGAAGAACAAGGTGTCTGCAACTAATATGCTTGCCGTTTCGATTCTCCTCTACTCCTTCGGAGTAGTGGAGGGTAGATGAGCTGCGCCAATTAGATAGGGATACCCGCAAGATGATGAATATTCACAGAAGTATTCATCCTAGATTGTTCGTTCCTCGTGTGTACCTCCCACGTCAACGGGGGGGCCGAGGGATCTTGAGCCTGGAGTGTACGCATGGCAGAGTAGTACTGAGTATGGCATGTAACATACTCAGGAGCTCAGATCCCCTCTTGCGGTTCGTAAAATATCACGAAACTGTAGGAGTGGGAGCAGGATTGTTCAAGGCAGCAAAAAAGAGCCGCAGATGAACTCGGTCTCGCATTTGACATCAGGCGAGGTGCTGATGTTGAGTCAGTCACCGAACTTCAGCCAAATCGTCTGAAAGCCCGAATTAGAGCTGCCGAACAGGAAAATCTGTTTCGGCAGCACGTCGATAAACCCCAGCATGGTGTCTTCTATAAGAACATAGAAACACTGGGTTTATCGACCAGGCTGACCTTCGCCTTTCTAAGGTCAGCAGGGCTTAAGTCGGAGACCGAGGGATTCATTATGGCCTGCCAAGATGGTGTTATCAACACCTTGGTCTACCGTAGCCGCGTGTGGCGTGTAGAGGTTCTTGATATCAACTGCAGGACCTGCCATCAGACGCCGGAATCGCTCATGCACTTACTTTCTGCATGCCCCATGTATGCGATTTCGGCCTACATCCACCGACAAAACGCGGCTTTACGAGTGCTATACTACCACCTAAGGCACTCGTACGGGGGTAGACCAGACACCAGTGCTGCCTTACGTCCCCGGAGATATTGAGTCCGTTGTCGAGAACGAGAAATGCCGGATTTACTGGAACTACTCGTTCCCGACTGTCAGGCTAATCCAAGCCAACAAGCCTGACATAGTCCTCCTCGACCATCAACTCAAGGTGATGTATGTCATCGAGTTCTCGGCACCTGCGGAGAAAAACATCACCTTGAAGGAGGAGGAGAAACGGACCAAATATCGCGATCTCCGGTACGAGCTCCAAGTGCTGTACCCAGGCTACTCGGTCAAAATGGTCGTCCTTATTATCGGTGTACTCGGAGGGATAAAGCCTACGCTGCTCTCGGAACTGAAGATCATACCGGCCTGCCAAAAACCAGTCGAGTGGCTGGCAGGTCAAATGCAGAAGGCAGTCATTCTGGGTTCTCTCCGTCTGCTTAGGGCACACGATTCTGGTATCTAGTCACTAACCCTGCGGGATGTGGGGAGTGGCTGTAGTTGATGCGCCGGCGCGACTCCCGTGAGGCTTCGGAGACCACGGGAGGACTGACCGGCATCGGGAAACCGGAAAAAAAAAAGAAAAAAAAAATATATATATATATATATATATATATATATATATATATATATATATATATATATATATATATATATATATATATATATATATATATATATATATATATATATATATATATATATATATATATATATATATATAATATATATATATATCTTGTACGCAATTTTAGGCTCGCTACTTTGCCTATTTCTTTGCACTGATTTAATAAAGTTGCTACAAACTTTTCTTTGAAATTAAAAGCGATTCCCTGATTCATTGACAAATCAGCAGATACACAATGTGCTAATGAAAAATATTTTGTTGTCTTAAATAAATCTCCAAACTTGATGTTTACATTAATATTTGAAATTTCTTCTTTAGACTCTACCCTGGATAAAAATTGTTTGTACGAGCTGTCGTCTCCCATTTCTTCCTTAATATTATAAATGCGACTTAACGCATCGACTTTATCATGTTTTCTCTCTTGCCTATATTTAACATCAAACTCATATTATGATATTTTGATATTGACCGGTATGCTAGTCGATAATTACAGTCACTTAATGTCAATAACCATTTAAACGACCTATGATCTATAATCACCGTAAATCTCCTCCCATACAAATAAAATCTGAACTGTTTTACCCCGAACACTAATGCCCCACATTCTGATTCGGTAACTGAGTAAATTCTTTCCGCTTTATTTAATTTTCTACTAGCAAAAGTGATTGGCCGTTCAAATCCGTTCCGTTCTAGACTTAATATAGCCCCATAACCTACGCCACTGCTATCTGTTGCCAGAATAAATGGTTAATTAAAATCTGGATATATTAATACGGATTCAGACGTAATAGTTTATCGATAGCAGACAAACAGTTATTGTTTAATTCAAATTTGACTTTTTTTTGTTAAGTTTATTAAGGGTGTAGTTATGTCCGAAAAATTTTGATTAATTTCCTGTACCATCCTACTAACCCTAAAAATCCTCGTATTTCTTTAACCGATTTTGGATTAGGATTTTCAAGTACACATATAATTTTGACAGGATCGGGTTTAATCCCTATTTGTGAAACCACATGGCCTAGATATTTTACTTCTTTAACCATAAAATGATATTTACTCGGTTTAAGTTTTATATTTGCCTAAGCCTATCAAAGACTAACGACAATTTTTGTAGTTGATCCTCAACTCCTTTTGAATTAGAAACTAGAATATCGTCTAGATATACCACACATAAATCCCCAATTAATCCTGATAAAATAAGGTTCATTACCCTCATAAAACTACTAGGTGATTTACTAGGCCATATGGCATTCTATTAAATTCGTAATGATTTCCTAAGGTACTGAGAGCAATATTATTCTTCCATTTCAATTTGATGATAAGTAGCTGTTACATCGAACAAACTAAATAGATTTGAATTGCCAAATTGTTCCAAACTTTCTTGTAAATTTGGAAGAGGGTAAAAATCACGTTTTGTGACCGCATACCACGATAATCAATACAAACCCTAATTTTACTTTCACCATTTGGACATTTTTTTGTAACTATTATCATTGGTGCCAACCAAGGAGATGTATTTGGTCGTATTATTTTTGCTTTTAATAATCGATCTAACTCTTCTTGGAGATTTTGTCTTAAATAATATGGCACTCTATATGAAGGTTTTGCTGTAGTGGAGATTTTCCGTTATAATTCTGTGTTTTATTTTTTGTAGTACTTGTACTAGTACATTTCATTATCTATACAAAATATATCTGCTTATCTTTCTATTAATTCACGTAATAAACCTTGTATCTAAATGAGACACATTAAAATTTTCCTCAAAACTACTTGTTTTTTTTGGTTATAATATTCACGGAATTTTAATATTCTGTGCTTCATTTTCAACAGAAAACTCAATATTAGCTTTACCAACTATTGTTTTAGTTAATTTAACTTCATAATCATTTAGATTAACCACCCGTACTAAGTATTTTTCGCCACTATTTACTATCATAGCCGTGGACATGACACCATTTACTCCTACCTCATGCGGTTCTATTAAAACTGTACCACTCTGAATATTTGGCTTACATTTACATTCCACAAAGGTTTCACCTCTGGGTAAGATATTCGTGTCCTGTAGCGCACAGACATATTACTGATAACGAATTTATTTTTTATTACCTTAATTATTTTTTCCCACATTTTGTGTAACAGTTTTTCTGCTCTGATTTATTTCATCATTAGGCTCAATGGCTCCAGATTCTCAAATTCTGTGTTTATTTTTGCTACTTGTTTTTCATTTAATGTTTTATATACATTTGCATTTGAACGCCTATACCCATGCGCTACGGTATGATCGTCCTCGTCGTCACTTATCTCCCCATACGTGACAAATTTAATAATTGGCTCGACCGAACTTGGCGGCTTCGAGCTCAAACATAGCTTTTTATTATTTATTTTTAAAATCACAATAGGTGTATAAATTAACTACAACTTCTTTTAAATTCATTAGAATTATAGTCCACATATTTTCACAATTATTCTTAATAGTTAGACCTACTAATAAGATCCAATACAGTAATACATTTATTACCAGGTAAAGGTTTTCTTATATGTCGATTTCTTGTTATATTTGGGTGATATTTTGTTTATGTTCATGATTTATTTTAAACAACTCGTGGTCGTTTACTTTTGAGAACCAATTTTTCTCACCTCTTTTATTAATTACAATAGATTTTGTGCTACTACGATTTCCAAAAATTTCAATTTCTTCCCACATTTTCAAACTATTTAAAATATAGCAAATGTTAGCATTATTGAAAGTTAAAAAGTCTCTACCAATGGTGCCCTGTGCATCTACCGGTAAGTTGCTATCACAAATAAGTACCTCAAATTTACGCTGATTAACATTAAAGTGCAACAATTTAAATTTGCAGTACTCCCATTAAAATTTTAAATCTAGCAAACTATTTTCTTTTACAATTGTTACGGCTGACCCTTATCAACTAAAAATTTTAATTCAATATTATTTACTAATAAATTTATCCAACATGGATCACTGATCATTTGAAATTTTTGTATCACACACACACACACGCACACGCACACGCACACGCACACGCACACGCACACGCACACACACACACACACACACAGAGTGTCACTCAAATGGAAGCCACAAAGGTGCGACTGGCTTCCCGTCAGTGGTTTTCCTTTTGTGTCTTCTTTTTTTAAGTTATGTCCATCATTTAACTTAGCTACACCGTGCTGAGGACGACCAATTAGTCAGAAACACGTGTCCACGGTTTGCATTCTTCTGCCATTTGCAATTTTTTGCATTCTTCCTTACATTTTTTATGCGAGCATACCCGTTAAATCAAGTTATTTTGTACTGTAATGTATATAATCCCGCGATACAGCTTCTTTCTCTGTACTATTGTGCTCAGTTCTAATGACTATTAAATTATAATAATATAAATAATAAAAACAAGCCAACGGGTAATTTGTTAATAAATTTCTTGTGAAACAATATCTCAAAACATTTTATTTCCTTATTATACTATATAATAATTTTAACAAAAATATTATAAAAACATGTGATATATATCATTGTGTACATTGTTACTTAGTAGGTAATTTATTTAGTTTTGTAATAAACGAACCTATTGTTTTTTTCTTTTTTTACGATTATATGGGTATGAGTAAACCAACATACCTGATAATTTTAAGTTTAGTAACTATGCCTTGTTGTCGGTTAACTCGTTTGTATTGCTTAAAGGTTATAAATAAATTGATAAATAAATATGTTTACATTCTTAACCCTATAAAAGATTCATCCAGATCATCACTATCACTTTCATGAATTGTTAAATCATATTCGGATACTTCAGTTTCTTGACTAACAATTAAACTTTTTTGTACTTTACCAGTACCATATTTTGTTTTTGTGTTTAAAGTTTTAGGGTCGATTTTTTGGTGCACCTTTCTTAAGTGAATCTTTGAATACTTTAGATGACTTCTTATTTTCAAAGTTTTCTTTAGAGGCCTTTTTGAATTTAATCTTTTCTGGAAACAAAAATTCTGATTGAGCAACTTGAAAAACCAAATTATGTTTAGCTTTTTTATTATTATGTACTCATAACCTATAGGTATGATTTACAATCATACAGGGTATCCCAAATTGGTGAGAATTGAGGAGTTAGATACACTTGCGCACTAGTTAAAGATATGCTGACTGCACATCTCATGGCCAATTCTCAAAAACAATCTACAATCTAATGGGCAAAAGTTCGTATCGATATGCAATTTTCAACATTAAGGAAAAATTTTATTTTCTTAACTTTCAAAAACCTTTACAATTAGTAATTTACTTTCAAACAGATGAGTATTTTTAAAAATGTGAAAAACTGAATTCAGGTTTTTACATTTTACGAAATACCTCTGTAATTCATTTGTTTGGAAATATATGAAAAAAGTAGAGAACTTTTTTTGTATTTTTGGGCATTAATAACATGTTAAATTACTCATTGTGAAAAATGAATCGCAAGCAATTTTGAAAATTTCTTTCTCTTGTCTCTTTGACCACGAGAATGTGCGATCGGCATTTCTTTACCTAGTACGCAAATGGGTGTAACCCCATAATCCTCACCAATTTGAGACACCATATTTCTGTTCATATTATGCAGGATAGCTAGAAACAAATAGATAACACATTCTCGGGTTATTTTTTTAAGACCAATATAATGGTGAAAATAGAAATTCGCTAATTGTTTTCGAGTTATTCGCCAACATTTATCCGAATTTAATTTTGGACTATATCTCTTTTAAATGGAAATTATAGAATCAATGGATGCAGAATTTCAAGAGCTTTCCAAAAATATATAGTGTTGGATAACATCACTTTAATTTTTTTGGATGTTTACAAATAACACATTAGATAATGGTAGTTGTTATACACCGATTCTGGCTCAAACTGGCCCGTTGGGATTGCATCGTGTACGTGGGCAGTCCTAGAACCTGGGACCTAGATGTTAGTATCGGGGTAGGGGGAGCTCCGATGCTAATGGTGTAGAGTTAAGATTTTAGTATCGGTGGAGTGGGAGATTTTGGCCAATGATATAGGGCTAAGATTTTAATATTGGTGGAGTGGGAGATTTTGGCCAATGTTATAGGGCTAAGATTTTAGTATCGATGGAGTGGGAGATTTTGCCAATGGCGTAGGTCTAAGATTTTAGTATCGGTGGAGTGGGAGATTTTGGCTAATACTATAGGCTTATATCTAAGATTGTAGCAAGGAAGGTGGAGCTAAAAGACTTAGATCTGGAGTTAAAAATGGCTGCTAGTAGTAGATGCGACCAATGAGAGCTTTTAAAAAAGTAATTAATTATATATGTCAAAGAAGGCTGCTATATTCTTAAATCTGCAAGTTAAGACAGGCTAAGACAAGTCGTTTATATGATGACTTCATATGTCTTTCTAGCTAAAAAATTATTTTATATGTTTCCAGGAATTTGTTAAAGTACGGACTGAGAACTTTTAAAAAAAGACATTAATTATATTTCAAAAGATGGACGACGTAGATGCCCCGACCAATGAGACCTTTTAAAAAAGTAATTAATTATGTATGGCTGATATATAGAGTAGTATTATGGCCGCAAGCGAGTAGACGCGAATTTATAAGTCTCCTGTAACTGGAAATTAAAACATAGTTAAACCTGTAACCTGACAAGAGACCCTACGGCTTTGGGGAAACGAATTTTTATGATTTTTAGTAGAAAGGTAGTACACCATGTGAGTGTACTACCTGTAAAATAGTAAAGTGCCATACTCAACTAAAGCCGAGAAAAATGGACTTAAAGTTTTTAGTGCACGTTATATATCAGTTTTGTGGATCATCGACCGAGTGTGCCGTGGCGTAGTGGTAACGCTCATGTTTCGTAGAAGCGACACTTTTTTCTATGTAAAGCCAACCGGCTAACAATTTCTTGTGTATATATTTGTAAATATTTATATTTATTGTATTGCACGAGGTGTGCCTGCCTTAATTAAGTTCTTAAAATGTAATTAATGTTAAATAAATGTATTAAATTGGAATTGGAATTGTTTCATAGGCTTCCGTGCTTGGGTTCGAGTCTCGTGTTGTGTATAATTTTTTTTACTTTTTTTTTAACTTGTTATTTATATTATTCATTAGAAAAATAAATAAATTATTTATTTATTTATTTATTTATTTATTCGTACATTTATTTTTTAATGATTTTTTTGGTACTTTTTTTTGTTATTAATTTATCTAATATTTTCATAATAATTTTACTTTTTATCATAGTTATTAGTATTTTAACAAAAACAACAAATTTTGCAATTTAATTATTATTTACAGTAATTAAAGGTTATCAGTAGTTAAAATAGAAAATACAAATTTTTGTAGAAATATTGTTAATTTATTGAAGTAACATTATATAATTATACATCAGTTTAAGGTGTACATGATCCTGAATGATGCTTATGGTAAAAACAGTCAAAACAAAAATTTCGTCTACACCAAGAACAACAAATGAAGGCTGCTTTTTTACAATTACAAGGTGTTTGTAAACGGTCTAATGAGAAACACGTTTCATTTATATTTGTAAAATAATTTCTTGTATCACAGAGTCCACTGGCATACCAAGCATGTTTTATCATGTCACAAAATATTGGTGCTGAGATTTGATGATGGATAATTGAATGTATCCTTAAGCAATCCTCTCGAGAGTGAATTTCATAATTTCCATCCAATAATTCAGCGTTATTTTGTAATCGTTTGATGAAATTCTTTATTTGTCTATAGAAATAGACATCACATGGTTGAACTAACGGAGTACATTTTGGTGGTATAATTTTAATTGTGCATGTAGGTATTTTTTTCATCATCTTGAAATACTTCATCATGCAATTCTGCTTTTGTTTGTCCTGTCCATGAGTCGATGAGTAATAGAAATTTATTTTTCTAAACATATGGCATCAAACATTTTGTCAGAAAATTAGTGTAGAGATCAGTGGTCAGTTTTTCGGATTTTGATGATGTGACGATAACATTTTTATATTTTTTTTGTATATTTTTCAATGTCTTTTTTTAATTCTTGGTCCAAAATAACCTGTAGGCTCTTGCGAGCAAATATAAACATATGGTAACAATTTTCCAGATAATGTTATACTGTACTGTGCTGTATAGGTGTGTGAAACCTTATTCATGTCTTGTGTTCTTACGAATACTGTTTTACTTCCTTTTTCCGTCAGTGTTCTATTAAAATTTGATTGGTATTGACATCCTGAAAGTGTAACAAAATTATAATAAGTCTTATGGTTTACTTTAATTAAATTTAATAATGAAATACAATGTACTTGATTTATATTTAAAAAATTTATCTACCTGTTTGATCTGTATTGATAATGAAATCACTATCAAAGTTGGATATCAATCGTTTTGTTTGAATACGAAATGTTTCTGCAGAGGCCAAAATTGTTTCAATGGTACATGCTTCTTTTTGTGATACAAATTTAGTAATTTTTCGTTGACAAATGAGGTGTCTTTGTTTAAATTTATTCACCCGCTGGTTTGACGCTTTAAATTGCAAATCAGGAAATTGACTAGCAGCAGCTAAAGCCCATTGCTGTAAATGTCTGGTAGTCACTTGCTTATAATTTTGTCTTGCTTCAACGAAGCGATCATACGTCCAAGAATCAATCAAATGATATTTATCAAAAATAGTCCCACCACGTTCAACATCTTTTTCCCATAATTTTAAATGATCCATTCTTTTTAAATGACTACATCCGTTTTTTTGTAATGTTTCTAATTTCCATGTAGGGTGAGCTTTTGCTATTTTTAACACTTTAATTTTATATTCCAGCGAAATATATTCCTTCACTTTATATTTTTTTTATCAGGTACATAGTCATCAGATGAGTCATCTTTAACTGCTTCAAAATTTCCTTCTATGCACTCTTCTTGTGCATGAATCAATTCATCATCAGTTATAAATTGTTTTTCATTCAATATATCTAATGTATGGTTGTATAATTCCGTGCCTATCAGCATAGCATCTTCAGAAAATATATCAGAAGATGTTGTTGCTATTAAATTATTTTGCAAAAGTAAATTGTCATAATACACGACTCCATCTTTTAGCCGCTGCTTCGACACATCACTGTATAAAGAATTATCATCAATAGTTTCTTCGACACAACGTGAAGAACTTGCTTCGCTTGAAGACATTTTAATAATTATGAAATAATTTTTTAAAATAAAATTCACTGCACAAATACGTCTATTCGCGTTGAAAATGAGAAACAGACTTCGAACACGTGTACGATTCAGGTATAAGGTTTATCCTACCCTCATAATCTTTATTCTATACTTTATAATACCAAAATATACAACTCACTTCAGAGTTTCTATAGTTCATATGATTCTCACGGGGGGTTTCCAAAGGAAAAATTTTACATTTTGAATAGTAAAAATTAAATTAATAATAAAAAAAGTACCAAAAAAAATCATTAAAAAAAATAAATGTACAAATAAATAAATAATTTATTTATTTTTCTAATGAATAATATAAATAACAATTTAAAAAAAAGAAAAAAAATTATACACAACTCGAGACTCGAACCCAAGCACGGATGTCTATGAAACATGACCGTTACCACTACGCCACGGCACACTCTGTCGATGATCCACAAAACTGATATATAACGTGCACTAAAAACTTAAGTCCATTTTTCTCGGCTTTAGTTGAGTATGGCACTTTACTGTTTTACAGGTAGTACACTCACATGGTGTACTACCTTTCTACTAAAAATCATAAAAATCCGTTTCCCCAAAGCCGTAGGGTCTCCTGTGAAATGCGTGTATGAATTCATGTCATGACAAGTCTTTTCTAGCCCGACGTAATTTTGTCGCGAAATAATTTATTTTTTTTAGAACGGTGCTTAATAAAATGTAGCTTTTCGTAGTATTTTTTTCTCAGCTTTAAAATGGTGTAATTCATTCTTCTAAAATAAGACCAAAAAATACTTTTATTTTCAATTCAATGAAAGATAGTAAAATTTTTGTTAAGTTTGGGAAGCTGTTGTTCCACGTACTATCATCGAAAGAATAAATAAAAAAAAATTGTAGAGAATTTCAAATTGCTTCTAACTTTCAATTTGTCGAAATAAATTCAAAAAAATCAAGTAGGTACCTGTCATAAAAGTACCAGTCTTGTCAATAGTTTACTTTATTGTTGTAAAATTTCGAGTGTTCATATTTTTTCTTAGTATAAACGAACGAGTAATAATGAAATTCACCCAACAAGAGTTAACTGATATGATACATTGTTTGGGAGAAGCTGATAGGAATTGCTTATTGGCATCAAGGATTTATGGAATGAAATACCCCGAGAGACGAACTCCTGTTCCCAACTCATTCAAAAACTTGAAAGAAAGATTTGAGGACACTGGTAATGTGTGTTGTACCAAAAGAAAATTGAGGAACATGGTTGTAAATAATGAAGAACACGAATTGACAGTTTTGCTTCATGTGCAAGAGAATCCTCACATAAGTTGTCGTGAAATTGAACAACAAACCGATGTAAGTAAAACTTCTGTAAATCGTATCATCAATAAATACAAATATCACCCCTATCACATTCAATTACACCAAGACCTTTATGGGGAAGATTTTCAAAATCGTATTAATTTCTGCAACATAATGCTAAATAAAATTAACAAAGATGCCCAATTTTTATCAAAGGTTTTATTTACCGATGAAGCTACCTTTCGCAGTAATGGGACAGTAAATCGCTATAACATGCATTATTATGCGACTGAAAACCCGCACTGGGTTAGGGAAGTGGATCACCAAAATCGATGACAACCATGTCATTGGACCGTGGTTTTTTGAGGATGGGGCATTAAATGGCCGAAGATATCACAATTTCTTGCGTTTGAATTTAGAGGGGCTGCTTCAAGATGTAGATGAAGACGTCAGAGAGAACATGTGGTTCCAGCACGACGGTGCGCCCCCATATAACCATCGAATAGTAAAAGATTTTTTAACTAATTGGAGAGGGGAACAATGGATTGGTCGTGGAGGACCCATAAGATGGCCGGCACGGTCTCCAGACCTAACTCCTTTGGATTTTTTCCTATGGGGTTAAGTGAAGCAGGAGGTCTACATGGTGAGGCCCACAACCAGGGGAGGATATGCAGGAAAGAATCGCTGCAACATTTCGCAATGTTTTAATAGCTACACTAGCCGATGTTCGAAGAACAACTGAAAATCGTTTACGGCTGTGTATCAGGGAGAATGGGAACATTTTTGAACATTTAGTTTAATTTCCAGTGCTTCCACCCAGTTTCTTTCCAAATAAAGTTTTCGTTTCCTCTTTTTTCTTGATTTTTCCTTTGTCTGCAGAGAACTATCATGGTGCAGATAAGTTGATATCATTATTTTCGAAATGATCGTACTGAAAAGAGCCGATTTCAGCGAAAATTCACAAAACAATTGAAAATTGAGCGTAATTTTTTAATAAACCTCGAATTGTGCCACTTTGCCATCAAATTCTTGGCACCCATGATAGATAGACCCTTGAACCTTTATATCAGTGGAAAGCTCTTTCAAAGGGCTTTCCTTTGGTATCATAATATACAGGGCGTTCTATTTGAAAACAATCAGAAAAAAATAGTTTTGGCGCTTTCTGACTCACCCGGTATAAAATGACCGATTTCGTTAGATCCGATAACAGTAGCGTAAACTACAGGGTGTTTGACAATTTTTGACACAATCTAGATCTCAAAATGTTCTTCCGTTACGTCACAGTGAGCTCACAAAGTTGGCATGTTTTTGGTACAAACTCACCCATATCATGGTACCGACCCATCGCAGACCCATCAAGTGGCATATCGTTTGAGGCTTCTTTAAAAGGAGAATTCAAATATGTAATAATATACCTAGTGTTCCATTTAAAAAAACATAAGTTTATGTCGTCACGCCTAAATGGATCACCCTGTATATTTCAAAATATTTTTCAACTATGCACCTTTGCGCCCTTTATCACCCCGTTTTTGAAATTTTTCGATATCTCTTATAAGAGAGCCAGGACATTTGGCCGACGTGAGGCTGGGACACCCTGTATATATATAACAAAAAATTTTTTCAATAATATCCATATCTCGCAAGGTATTTATGTATATATGATATTCTAGGCCTAGACTAATGTTATTTCTTATATGTTCAACTAGGTCATTAGGATCAGTGTCCGAGGTCCACTTTAATATTTCGCTAGTCTTCATTTTCTTCAGTTTGATGATTAACAAAATTATTATTATTATGGGTAGATCTCAAGGTAGGCTGCGCGAATGACTACATCTTCTCAGGTACTACAGATAACACCGCATGATCTCTTTGATATTCATTTTCAAGCGTCTTAGACGGGTGATTAATGTTTTTAGATATAGGCTCTTGACCATACACATCATGTACTCTTTGTACATGACTTTTTAAGTTATGCTTTCTTTTAAAGGTTTTATTGCACAAACCACACGAAAAAGGTATACTTTTATGAATATTGGCGTGTCTGCTTAGACCGCTAAGCCAAGAAAATGTCTTAATACAAATATTACATATATATACATGTTTACTGCATGAAACCAAGTGACTAAATAGTTGCGGGTTACCCTTATTTTATACTTATTCTTTATCCTTATTTATGCTTTATTTATCCCTACGTTATCCTTACTTTTACCCCTATTTATCCCTACGTTATCCTTACTTTACCCCTATTTATCCTTACTTACCCCTATATCTAGTACATCGCTTTATATATTCGCTACACAACCATAATACACAAACAGCTGATCGTTATCATCAAGCAGCTAGAGTTGATAGACCTGTTAGAATTGTTTGAACAGGAGAACACTAGCTAATAACAATACTTCCAGATTTCCTTTTACATTAATTTCTCTGAAATATGATTACTCTTTGCAGTTAGGGAATCATAAAACACACATTGTTAAATAATTTCATTTATTAAATATAAAATATATTATAACACTTTATTATGTATACTACAATATTTACAAAAAATAGTGACGAACTACATTCATTGTTTTAATATAATCATTTAAAGTAGTAGATGGCCATTTACCGCTATCTGGACCGTCTCTCCAGCCCACAGGTAAGCCAATGCAGCCTTTGGGTATATTATCCTCCAGCCATTTTATTAGCTGCTTATGCTCTTTGTTATATTTAGGTTCTAATTTATAATATAAATTAAATCTCGGAATTACTCTATGTAATTTTTAAGAAAATAGGACTGTGTAAAATAGACAGCCTCACAAACTGCTTTATCAATCGACCAATTAATATCTTGATAATTTTTAGTAATATTAATAGCCGGATATGACTTAGAACTATCAATAAATAGTTATCTTTATTTATTAGTAATTTTACTAGAAAAACACGAAAATTTTAATTTATTGAAGGAACATGCCTTTTAATAACTTATTATCGATAGTAAGATGTGAAATACAATCTTCTTGGAAAATATTTTCTAGCTGTTCAATAAATATATCGCATTGACGTTTTTTCGTAGAGTAGTTTTAATAAATCGATATTAGCTGACCGCCTTAAAGCCATCCAGTATAAAGCTTTATCTGGATATAATAATTTTTTGTAAAATATTATTTACTAACAGACAATTATTTTCACTAATGGCATGTTCTAAATATTTTTGATATATGTCATGAGTTTTAATTATGAGCATGTATTGCAATTCTTTTTCTAAACGGTCCATTGCGATTGGTAGCTGAAGCGAAAATGAAATAAATATATAGGAGCGATTACTACTGATTATATTGTATTGAAGACGTCATCAGACCGGCTGGAACTTGTTGGAAATTATAGCCCCAAGGTTTCGTACCTGTATTTATATAATTTATTTTCTTATCGTCATACGCATTGAGTGCCTACTTTAATTGTTTTATCGTATATAATTCATGTTTTCTTGATACAATTAAACGCTGCTTTTTAATCAAAGTGTTTTATGAAATAGACAGTCTGTAAAATCTTCGAATGTGACCGTCTTAATGGCCGCGCGGGTAATGCCTTTAATTTTTTTAGTAACAGACTCACCATTTACTTTATAAGTATACATCTTTGCTCGGAGCCCTACAAACTCTGTCTTGATACGCCCCTGGTTTTCATCTTTTATTACTCCTAAAATTTTTTTATTTGGTCTAGGTATACCATAGCCATTATCAATTGAGTAGTCATATGTGTCAAACATATGAATATCTTTTTTAATGTAATCGTATATGTTAATATCTGAAAATCATAAATTAAACTGTCGGTGTCCGTGTATAACAAATTTAGCTCGCTCTCCGATTTCTTTCTTAATGTAATCATAATGAAAATCATAAAAAATAATTTTAGGCAGATCGAGAATTGCGAATCCTGTATATATTGGTTTATTTAATTTAATTTTTAATCTGCTCATTTCTATAATAACCATATCGTTCTTGAATATACTTAAACTGTGAAAATTTGGTTGTGCAATTAAATTTTTAGCGCCGTATTGTCCTTCCCATTTAGTTACTAATTTAACTTCTTTATGCTTCCTAACATGTCCATACATTTTCTGAATACCGAATTGTTCATTAGCTTATAGAAATTTTTTCTCAAACTCGTTATTTGACAGTTTTCGTAAGTCTGTATTTAAATCTATATATTTCTTAACCCAAGCAGACTGATTAAATTTTATAATTCTATCTACTTTTTTTAAGTTTTAATCCTCGTTCTAAGCATTTTTTAAAATTTTTATAATGAATAACATATCACGTTTTATCTAATAGTGTAGTCATTAATTTGGAAGTTTTTGAACCAGGCGGAATCATATGTTCGGGACACATCGGAAGATCTTTATATAGCTCGTGTAAATTGCTTGGATACTCGATATCGACTTCTAGTGTTTAGCCAACAGTAGAATTATCAGGTAAATTTTGGATATTTAATGGGTAAAATTGTTCAGTAGGTACCTATTTGAAGTTATCCGTTGGTAGAGGGAGAGACATTGCGGCTCCGTACAAGTTGTTAACATCAAAATACATTATATGTTTCTCTCACTCGTTGGGGTTATAAGCTTTCCCCATATACTTATTGTTAGCTTTTGAATAACGGTTTGAAGCCTGTGCGACTCCTCCCCTGATTCCCGATTCAATCATTAATATTATATCTATATCGGTCAAAAGTTCTAAACTTCGTTTAGTTTTTTTTGAACATGGCGTCAAAGGCCAGTCCCAGAGCGGTATAACAATTTAGCGTCAAGTCAATATGTCCGTATACAATTTTCGCGAAAATTTTCAAATATATCTGCTAGTAATAGTACGTCTGTCTTCAAGTGTATGTCCGAATATTCCTCAATTGTTTGAATATTAAATTTATTCCAAATATTTAACGCATGATTATAACCATCATCGGATACATTCTCGTTTGTCGATTTACTGTAAAAGGCCTCTTTGGCTGGTAGAGATGTCTCGTCTAATTTTGCCCAAGAATTTAGATAATTGTAAGGAAAAACACCTTTCCTCGTAAGCAATTGAAATTTCTCGTCGCTATCGCAATGAGATTTAGTGATTCGTTTCTGGCTGTCGTCGAAATATGAGGACAGCTATTCAATTTTGTCAGCCATAAATCTAAACGAATCAATAAATCTTAGCTTAATTTTCGTCTCTTTAACTTGTTTAGTGAAGGAAATGTATTTTTTTTATTTATTGGTAATAGTGATATTTCTCCCTCGAAAGCCGTTGCTACAGTTCGGATTACTATATGCGCGTCGTATCCTGATAGAAAGTGGAATATAACAGGAATCACGTGACTATCTTTATAACTAATATTACACCCTTGATGCGCAGCACTCGTATAATACCCAGTTAAATGACAGTGGTCTGAAATTCGAATTCTATTGTCTATGGCTTATTGTTAGCGGTTCCGTAGGTTTTGTTAGACACGATTATATTAACTTCATCTGAAATTTTTTCAAGTTCACGGACAAACCATTGCTGACAATCGACGCCTCTGTATAAATTAAATTTCGATAGGCTATCATCATATGAGCATTTTAATTAATAAGCGACGATAAAAGCTGTATGTTCCTTATAATTTTGAGAATTTTGCGTAGAAAAATGATTAAGACATCTGTTACAAATGTTTTATGCCCGTGAGAAGATATTTATATGGATAATAATCGTGATATATTCTTTATCCAGGCAAAATGACAAAGCGGCGTGTCGGTGTCCAATGACTCCCTATCATTGTCAGAGTTTATTGTAGGTATCATTAATAAATTTACTACTCGTTCAAAATTAAATTTACTTAAACATGCTAGTGAAACTTCCTTTTTGTCAATGATTTATAGACATCTCGTTTAACCGGCCAAATTTTTTTAATATTTTTTAATTCAATTGGGAACTCGAAACCATCAAATTTTAATACGTCTTTAAAATGCGAGTATGACATAACTCTCTCGCCATTCTTTTTTTGCTGGATGTAAAGCAGAAACTACCGCACATAATGTTGGAGACAACGTTTCCAACACGAAAATAATAATTATGTGAACCAGTATTACGCGATAATTTGAGGACAGCGAATTAGCGCAAATTAAATATTCATATCGTGTGATGTTGGTAAAATAAATTAAAATGAGTCAAAATAATGGCTTTCAATATATTCACATACTTTATGAATATTATGTATAAGTGGTTTACAAAAAAATGTCATCCACAATGTTCTGTTTTAGCTCTACTTTAAATTTATGTATTTTAGTTGTCCACTTAGTGGCCCTTGTTAGTATAAATGTATGTTTCAACCTATATGTCTATCATAGGACACAGCACATGTTGAAGGTAATAAATTAACGATAAGGCTGGAAATGAATGTTAGGAGAATTTTAGCATGTAAGTTAAAACAAGTGTCATAAAAAAGACAAACAATATATCACGAACCCTTGTACAGTTCAGACCTATTTCTTTAATAAACTAAATGTTAAGTAAAATATGGATTTTACTTAATTTAGCTGTAAGAAGAAAACAAAAATAGTTCCAGTTACAGAAGATGTCACTATCGAAAATAAAATTATAGAAAAGAAATATACAGTCCACTATTAGCTCAATAAAAACAAATAAACAAAAATAACAATAAGTCTAAAACGAAGAATGTTAGCACGTTTGAGCTAACGTGTTTAACACATAAGAAACAGTACTCATCATTATTTTTAACGTTAATAACACACTTTTTAGTCTGTAGAAATTTAGGCATTTTAGCGTATGTCGATAAGCCTCCCGTTATAGGCGAATAATTATTAACGTTTACTCGTAGCCCTATAATTTCCAGTAAGCTCCTGCCTGAATCTTTCTCTTGAAAATCTTCAAGTTTCTTTAGTAATCGCTCTGATACATTTTCTTGCCACCACTGCATTAAATCAGTGCTTAGATCAATCACAGCATTCTTTGTAGCAAACGTTTTCGCATCAACCTCGCCGCCGCTAGGTTTTATGAAATTGCCTTCAAAAATAACGTTAACTTTAATAATTGTAATAATTCTTTTAAACATTTTTTCATCTGAATTGCGAAACTTCTATAAGATTTAGTAAAAAATATTTTTGGTTCTTTTATTTGTACATTAGTTATACCAGATTTAATGCGATTTTTAAAACAAGATTCTACATCTTGCCAAACTACATTTTTTTGTCTAGTTGGCTTTAAGGAGCCACCAGTTACCTTATTGACTAATTTTATTTTTTTTAATTGATCCCTATAATATTTTAAAAGCGCTAAATTATTTTCCAATTTGAATATATTTTCACCCTTATTACGACGTGAATTGTGTTGTTAATACTCCTTGGTAATAACTTAATATTTCTGTTAATTATCGATTTATGTCTGTCTATTTCATTATCGGTCTTTAATAAAAGTTGTGATTTTTTTAGTCAAGTCAATTATACTCGAATTTATTTTAGATACGCTTTCGGTAGACATTTTTGTTAAACACGCTAGCTCAAACGTGCTAACATTCTTCGTTTTAAACTTATTGTTATTTTTGTTTATTTGTTTTTATTGAGGTAATAGTGGACTGTATATTTCTTTTCTATAATTTTATTTTCGATAGTGACATCCTCTGTAACTGGAACTATTTTTGTTTTCTTCTTACAGCTAAATTAAGTAAAATCCATATTTTACTTAACATTTAGTTTATTAAAGAAATAGGTCTGAACTGTACAAGGGTTCGTGATATATTGTTTGTCTTTTTATGAGACTTGTTTTAACTTACATGCTAAAATTCTCCTAACATTCATTTCCAGCCTTATCATTAATTTATTACCTTCAACATGTGCTGTGTCCTATGATAGACATATAGGTTGAAACATACATTTATAGTAACAAGGGCCACTAAGTGGACAACTAAAATACATAAATTTAAAGTAGAGCTAAAACAGAACATTGTGGATGACATTTTCTTGTAAACCACTTATATATAATATTCATAAAGTATGTGAATATTGAAAGCCATTATTTTGACTTATTTTAATTTATTTTACCAGCATCACACGATATGAATATTTAATTTGCGCTAATTCGCTGTCCTCAAATTATCGCGTAATACTGGTTCACATAATTATTATTTTCGTGTTGGAAACGTTGTCTCCAACAATTTTATCTAGTTACACGACGTGCTCGCGATAAAAGATAAGCAGGTAATGGACTGTACTGTAAAGGTGGCTGCAGCTTCTATTTGTACTCTCCGTCTTGCAAAAGTTCTTGTAAATCCGTTCATTACTAGCGCAAAAATTATTTTATTGTTTATATAATGGGTACATATTAATTTCCGGTTCCCAGAGCACCTTAGTTTCCTCGGAAGTATAATGTGGTGAAATATATAACAAATTCTTGGAAATGCGTTCTGTGAATATTTCTAAAAGGCCCCCAAATATCGGTGTTTTGTGCGCGTTTTACATATGAATCGATGCTAATTGTCGATATCGTTGCGGATATTTTTCCATTTAAAGCATGTAATTTCACGAACACTTTTAATATTAAGTCTAAGTGTTTATGTTATATATTTTTAATGTCTAGTCATAATAATCTTTATACTCTTTCGGTATGCCGCTTAATTTTGTGAAAAATGATTTCTTTATTTATATATTGATGTAAATTAATGTACACTTTATTCCCTGTTCCGGAAGACATGTAGCTTTTAATTTTATTGCCTATACATGGTATCTCACACTCATACATTGGATTTTATATCATAAGTAACCGTCTTTAACATTATTACATAGCGATATACTTGCTCATATGGCGGATTTTATATTACGTATAATTAATTGACAGGGCTTGTAGCAAAAAAGTTCCTGGAAACTTATATAATTAATTTTAACTAGAAAGACATATGATTTCATCCTATATATTTAAAGCAACAAGTCCTAGCTTTTCTTAACATGCAGATTTAAGAATATATCAGCCGTCTTTTAATTACTTTTTTAAAAGTTCTCATTGGTCGTGCTTTAACAAATTCCTGGAAACTTATATAAAATAATTTTTTTAACTAGAAAGACATATGACGTCATCATATAAATGACTAGTCTTAGCCTGTCTTAACCTACAGATTTAAGAAGCAGCCATGTTTGATTTGATATTAGGTAATTACTTTTTTGAAAGCTCTCATTGGTCGCACATACTACTAGCAGCTAGGGCTGGGAAAAATAATCGATTAATCGAAAAATAATCGATTAATCGATCATTTGATTATTTCTTCTTATATAATCGATTAATCGATCATATGATTAATCGATCATTTCATTAATCGTGTATTTGATTAATCGATCAATAGATTATAATCGATTAATCGAAATAATCGATTATTTTTCAATAATCGACAATCGATTATGACTTTTGACAATCGCCCAGCCCTACATCCTAATTATCTATTTTTGTACTTAATACAATTATTATAGTATTATAGTCATATAAATAAACAGTATGTAAATAAAATTGAAAATAACCCTAAGATAAATACTACAGCTCCGTAAATTAGGGGTGGGCAAGAGAATCGATTAATCGATTAAGGCTGGTTAAAATCGACTATAATCGATTAATCGCATTTACTATTAATAGATTATAACCGATTTTCGATTATACGATTATTTGATTAATCGATTAATCATATAATCGGTTATTCAAATAATCGATCATTTGATTAATCGATTATTTCATTAATCGATCATTTGATTTATCGATTATTTGATTAAAGGATTATTTGATTAATCGATTATAATCGATTAATCGAAATAATCGATTATTTTTCAATAATCGGTAATCGATTATGACTTTTGACAATCGCCCAGCCCTACTAGCAGCCATCTTTTAACCCCAGATCTAAGTCTCTTAGCTACAATCTTAGATATAAGCCTATAAGTATTACCCAAAATCTCCCACTCCTCCGATACTAAAATCTTAGTCCTATACCATTGGCCAAAATCTCCCACTCCACCGATACTAAAATCTTAGCCCCATACCATTGGCCAAAATCTCCCACTCCACCGATACTAAAATCTTAGCCCTACACCATGGGCATCGGAGCTTTCCCTACCTCGATACTAATATCTAGGTCCCAGGTTCTAGGACCGCCCACGTACACGATGCAATAACAACGGGCTAGCTTAAGCCGTTCACATTCTATCCTGTACCTACCTGGAGGGTGTGATCTGTGATTCTCATTTCATATTCTGCATTCGTATTCGTATAGTAAACAGGAGACATAATGACAGGAGCATTACTGTTATATTTATTTGTGGTTACTGCATGAACTACGTTTTGTTACTTTTGTTTTTGGTTTTAAAAAATGTGTTGTGTTTGTGGTTCAGAAGAGATTAGTGAATTATTATTTCAATTTTATCGGTAAATAAAAATTATTAAGTATGTAGAACTTGACGTAGAATATACGTTTATTTGATTTAAAAATTATGCAAAATGCATTTTTTTGTATTCCTTTATTAATATATGCATTTTGATAAGGTTCTATTTCAAAATATAGGTAATAATAAGCAGATAGGCAAATAAAAAGGCGAAATAAGGTAATTAAAAAAGATCAAAGTTGGTGGCAGTCACGTTTTTGTTTAAATAACAATCGTTTATCACAATCACAAATCTGATTTTCTATGATGTTTAAGAGAATGAAATTCTTATACATCATAATAATAATTGGCCTTTTATAAACTTAGTTAGACAACAGATTTATTACAGAATAATATACTGTTTATTAGAGTGTGATATAATTTTTGAAGTTATGTTTTACGTTTCTTACTCTTTAGTTGTCACCAATAATTGAAAATAAATGAAAAGGAAAACCTGATTTTTGTGAAATGGAGCACATTAAACCAGTCTAATTAGGCGTTTACTTATTGAAAATCGTGAACAGCGCGAAAACATACTATAAATTTATAAAAAGAGAAATACCTATACTCTAAAGCAGTTGTTGATATCTACTAATTTATATTTATAAATTGTTATAATCATATCAAGGGTTTCGCGGAAAAATAGTGTATTAACCATATACCAAATAGTGCAACATCGGTGTTTAAAGAGAATCGAAAGTTTCCAACTAAGTTGGCATTATCTGGAGATGCTTAATCCTCCTCCTAACAATTTTCATTACCTCCAAATGATGCAAACTTCGTTGGTGAAATGCATACACCTAGCGTGCAATAATTTATTGTTTTTGGAAGTCTCATTTATAACATTACGACTATTTACCTCTCAAGTACATTTAACTTTAAACATATATTACATATCTGCAAATTAATTTATAATTAATATAAAATTAACAACGGGCTATATTTAATATAAATAATTTTCATAACCTTCATAATCCAGTAATTATTTAACACATATACCAATTTATAATTGTGTAATTCAAAAAATACGCGCCACAATCAAATAATACAATATATTCTTGAACTCTAATGAGCAATATTGTCAATTGCTTGCATTGAAAAATTCGGATATCAATCAAAAAAGGCATTATCAGTTTGTTACAATTGATTCCTATATGTTGCAATGCGGCGTCCGTATACTGGAAGTGAGAAAGTAGGCGGACGCCACAACATATGTAAATAACTGGTCTACTATCGGAAGCCATATTCTACGCAGACTATATATATATATATATATATATATATATATATATATATATATATATATATATATATATAATAAAATAAAATAAATACTGGCTATATATATATATATATATATATATATATATATATATATATATATATATATATATATATATATATATATAGCCACTATTTATTTTATTTTATTATACATACGTATTGACAAGACCTATATTGTCTTAACTATAGACAATCCTTATGAATATCATATTCCTGTAGAGAATTTTATCATAAAACGTTCAAAAATTTGTACAAAGTAGCCCCGGTTTACGGTAATACACGAGCGACAGCAAAAGGACTAACGGAGATAGGCCGGAGAAGATAGGTTTTTTTATCTATCTACTTACTTGCTGCTACTACAGGAGGCTTAACAGTTTTCAAATAATTTGCTAAATATAATACAGCATCATTGTTTTCAGCTCCATGTGGTATCGTCTTCCTGAAAAAGTTAAAGCTAAAAAATAAAAACATTATAATAATAAGGAAATTATAATATATGATTGTACTTACACTTCTTTTCTATCATCAGTATCAACAAGCAAGTCTACAAAATATTTTACAAAATATAAAAAGGCATATTTTGATTCACTTTTAAAGGAATATTTGCAACAAAAATAAATGAGCTTCTTAAAATTTCTCTTTGACGATCGGAATTTTTTGAGGGTTAAAAATTGTTTTATCAAAAGCTGAAAATAATAGCGTCAGAAATTTTTAAAACAGAAAAGCTATTAAAATTTACAAAATTACTATACTGCCTTGCTATGACAGAAGGTCGTATCTAAAAAATGTAATTTTAGAGAAATTAACTGTTATACCATCCACATTTTGAAACTAACAATTTTCGTTATTCGTAATTAAATTTATATTAATTCCTTTTATTAATGCAACCATGTAACATAACATTGTATACATACCTGGAGTACAAATGCCATTAAAATCTCAAAACAATTTTTTTACAGTCACGATTTCATATCATAGCAGGGCAGTATACTGCTACTACTAATACATAAATTATTTATCTAATTTGCGTCATCATTTGCTGGATATTATTAAAGTACTGCTACGAAAAATTAATTTAAAACATTTCATAGATGGTTACGAAAAAAATTAAAAAATATACGCATAGTCGATGTTTTAGTATGCAAGACATATCCATAATCACATGCATATGCATATTCTAAAGTTTAAATATATCTGTACGTCAGAACCAAATGGTATTATATTCAAGTTTTATCAAAAATAACATTTTTGATTATTCCCATATAACATTTTCCACCCTTTCTGATAAGTGATGGAACATGTTATTAAGTGGTAGGTACATTAATTACTGAAATATTGGATTTTAAATATAATCCAACTCTGTCTTAGAGCCAAAGAGTAGGTAATCATAGAAAGAATAAATAATTTTTCGAAAAACTAGGAATATCTTAAAAGTTAGTTAATAGACGTATACATGTAAGGAAGTCCACTTTTCGTTTTAAAAACTACACAATAAATAAGCTAATACAGTAGAAAAAACACACATCGGTGAATACAAATTTGTTTCCTTTTTGTAAAATATTTAAATTGTAACGTAATACCCTTTGGTTCTGAGGTGTATATATATATATATATATATATATATATATATATATATATATATATATATATATATATATATATATATATATATATATATATATACGTATATATATATACATATATATATATATACGTATATATATATACATATATATATATATATATATATATATATATATATATATATATATATATATATATATATATATATATATATCGATTTCAAATTTTGGAATGTTGTATGGTTGAATCCGGTGCACAGTTTGATTGCTTCAAGATCTGATTTTCATTTCCGGTTTAATCGAAAACAGTATAAAATTTGTTATTTTTAATGGAACACCCTGTATATTAGTCGAAATTTAGATTGCCCAGGAAATTGTAGGTCCAAAACATGTAGCGTACCCTATATCTATCGTTGACAGTTTTCGAGAAAATGGCGGTTGAAAATGTTATATCAATCATAAATTATTTCATTTTCATATAAAACAAATGAATGTAGGAACAAATATGTTACGGTTATTTAAGTTTTTTTGGTGAGTAAAATTTGATAGTCATAAAAATTCATTTCCGGCTGAACCGGAAGTACTACGAAAAGTGATTTACATGCTCAAATTACTTCGGTATTCTTAATGAAACACCCTGTATTGAACCTTAAATTTACATTCTACTAACCTTTCTGGATATTTTTTGTTTCTGGTGTCCACTGCCTAAACCTAATAGTTTATGAGATATCAGCGACTGAATGTTCATCAGCACTAATATGTCACAAATCTGCTCAAAGCAGAAAAATAAAATATGTTCAAAAGTGAAACACTAAAAATAATAGGTAGGTATAATTTATTTTAACCATAATTTAAATGTTCAAAATGTACACCGTTGACTTCTCGGCAAGAATTAATCCTTTCTTTAAATTCCCGAATATCCATCTAAATTGGAGTAATTGGAGTGGTTGTGTCTTATACACCTTTTTCCTTGATATTGGCCCAGTAAAAAAAATCCAAAGGTGTAAGGTCTGGGGATCTCGCCGGCCACCGTATAGGACCATTGGTACCTATCTAGCGATTATTAAAAGTTTCACTTAACCGTATAAGACCATTGGTACCTATTCAGCGATTATTAAAAGTTTCACTTAAATAGTCGGTGACTACTCGAGCGGTGCACCCTCTTGCTGATAGAAGACATGTTCATGCTTCACAGGTAAAACTTAAATAAAATTTTGAATTTCGTTCTGTAGAAAATTTAGGTACCGGGCCCCGTTTAAAGGTCCATCAAAAAATATTGTTCCTACAATGCGTGTTCCTATAACGCCCTGCCAAACGTTGACGCCGAATCTTTCTTTGAAAGCCCCTCCTCTAAATAGATGGTTATTTTCAGTTGCCCAATATCTCGTATTGTTCCCGTTAAACATTCCCATGTCGGTAAATCGAGGTTCGTCCGAAAATAAAATGCATGATTTTATATTTGGCTGATGACGCTCAGAGTCTACCAATTACAAAAATTCAATCTTCGTTGATAATCTCCCTCGTAAAGATGCTGATGGATTTGGTACTTAAAAGATTTGTACTTATGTTTATGTAGAATCTTTCTAACACTTTCGAGAGATATCCCGATACCATTGACAATTTGCCTTGTAGAACTTATTGGATCAATCTCAACACAGGCCAGTGTGTTTATCTCTGCTTCCTCATTTACAATAAATGTGTTCTCATGTTCACTATCATTTTCCCTTTTCAAATGTTCTTCCAACCATGGAAAATATTGTGCACAAGGTTGGTTGCGTTCTGGATAACGTCGACCATATAATGCTCTGGCATCCCTTCGGATTTTTTTACCTCTCCATATACTAATATCACATCAATTTGATGCTCGTGCCTAAACACAGCCATTTTTAACAACCAGATAATACTTAAACACTTACTAAAAGGTAAATCGAGAATAAAACGCAAAAATTAAATGACAACTGTCGAGAGAAACTTTTAAATAATGCAGCAGTACTGTCAAAATCTAAACGAAAATCGGTAAATAGTTATTTTGTTTTACACAGCCCTCTTGAATCAAAGTTCTGTTTAAACATAATTTTTTATTGTGTAGCCTTTGTGACAGTGCAGGTGAACATTTTCAACCGCCATTTTCTCGAAAACTGTCAAAGATAGATATACGGTATGCACATGTTTTGGACCTACAATTTCCTGGGCAATCTAAATTTCGAATAATATACAGGGTGTTCCATTAAAAATAACAAATTTTATACTGTTTCCGGTTAAACCGGAAATGAAAATCAGATCTAGAAGCAATCAAACTGTGCATCGTATTCAACCATACAACACCCCAAAAATTGAAATCGATATCTTTTTTTACAAGGAAGTTATATAGTAATATCGTAGGCACCCGGTATATTATGTGTGTGTGTATATATATATATATATATATATATATATATATATATATATATATATATATATATATATATATATATATATATATATATATATATATATATATATATACAGGGAAATAGCTAGACGCTAGATATATATATATATATATATATATATATATATATATATATATACATATATGTTATATAATATTTCAGACACCGTATAGTAACTTAGATTATATTCTAGACTATCCCAGGATATCATATTTTACTACGTGACTGATAACAAATTCTTGCTTATTTTATTGTTAACTGCTTAATTTGCATTTCCTTTGTTATAAGCTTGGGAATCATTGTTTATGCTGACCAAATACAGCCTTCCAAGCTTATAAATTAAATTGATATAATTTGTTAACTCAGTTCTTATACTCACTTTCGACATGTTACATTAAACATATATTAAACTAAATTCATTGTATTTTTTCCAAGACTCAGCGTTGAGTCCATGTTAAATAAATAAATATTTTTTAAAAACGACTTTACGCACACCGTAATCTAACAATTGGCGAGCCTAACTAGTTGTGTAACCCTCCAAGAGAACAAGGAGTCCATCTTCGAAAAGGTGCCTAACTAGTGGACAGGACCTACTAGAACAAGGAGAACTTCTTAGCTGCAGTGGTGGATCCCAATTATTCAACAGAAAAAGAACCTACTCCATGAAGCAAACCATAGAGTAAGAAATATTATAAGAATCATCTCGCATTATCATTTTAATTTTTTTATCAAGCAACAAACAATTTTTATTATTAATTTATTTCACTTTTAATTTTAATTTTTATTTGGCTCTGACATTTCTAACTGTATCCACTCGCTACATATACGTGTGTAGAGGTGAGCGTGAAGTACAGTTCGACTTAGAGACCAAACTAATTTTTATATAAGTGCATAATTATTTCTATTATCCATTATTATTATTATTATCCCATTTACAATTATTCTACAAATAATAAAAACCGCATTACACCGTTAATGCACCACTAAAGCAAACAAACTTTAATAAGTGCATAATTTTAATTAAGAAATACTTTTAATATTTTTCCTTGATCACCTAAACTGATCAATTATTTTCTAAATAATTTCTAAATACTGAACAACAAAATGCCAGACGCAGTTACAGAACAAGTTGAACCTTACAAACTATCTGAAATTTTTTCCATAATACCGGAGTTCGATGCCAACCCCATCGTTCTACAAACCTTTCTTAATTCATGTATTTACGCCCACTCTATGGCTGTTAGAGATCAAAAGTTATTGTTAATCATACATATAAAAAATAAATTGCTTGGCAAAGCTGCCGAAATTGTAAACTCTCGTAACCCAGCTACATAGGCAGAAATAAAATTCTTATTAGAGTCTCATTTTGGCGACTCGAGAGATCTGACATCCCTCAATCAAGATTTACAGCGGATTCATCAAACATAACGAATCTGCGTTAACATTTATAGCACGGTTACAAACGCATAATGCGAAAATGCATGCTGCAATTCAAAAACAACATTTTACTGCGGAGGAAAAACAAGCGCAAAGCGAACTAATTGAGACAATGACGCTAACTACTCTACTCACAGGTTTAGAACCAACACTAGGCAAAATTATTTGTGCCGGAAATCCTAAAAATATGCTAGACGCTATAAATCGTATTAAAAGAGAATTACAGCTATCTTATTTTGAAACTCAAAAAATTCCCAAAAAATAACGTTTCCAAAAAATCCAATTCAAAGTCAAGTAAGAAGGCCAAATATTAATTTTCAAAAATTCTGTTCATTTTGTAAAAGAAATGGGCATACTATAAACGAATGCCGAACAAGGCAACAACAACAACAACCTTCAACTTCTCAAAATTTCAATAGGCCAAATTTCCAAGGAAATTCAAACTATCAAAACTTTGCACGATCAAATCATTATCAAAGAACATTTCCACAAAACCAATATCCAAATCATTTTCAAAATCAACAACCGTGCTCTTCTCAACAGAATAGGACTTCAGCCATAAGACCGAATCCTAATTATAATCCACAAAGACAATCTGTAATACAGCACAACCCCAATTTTAATCGCTTCAATAATCAACCAAAAACCCATCATTTAAATTGCGCAACTTACGATAACCAGTACACTGATCAATACGAAAATTATTCCTTTGATAATCAAGTACAAAATGAAACTTGTAATTTTAATAATTTTCAACCTGAACAAAATGAGGAGAATTATACTGCTAATTCTCAAGACACTCACCATGAGAATTATACTGCTAATTCTCAGGATACTAACTATGAGAATTATACTGCTAATTCTCAGGATACTAACTCTGGGAATTATACTGCTAATTCTCAGGATACTTACTATGAGGATTATACTGCTAATCCTCAGGATTTTTACCAAGGCTTAGATCATCCAACGAATCCTCCCAACCAAGATTCAGACCCAGTTGCGGATTTACAAACACAAATACAAACCATGAACTTACAAGACGACTTGAACCCGTATTTAAACTTCCCAGAACAGATATTCATGTAAATTCATTATTATCTGTAAACTCAAAAAAATCTTTATTACATAAAGGATATCACAAACAGATTTAAAATTTTAATAGACACCGGTGCAGGTATTTCTATTTTTAAACCTAAAACAGCGGAAAATTATCGACAAAGATTTTCCGAAAATGTAATCATACAGGGTATAATGGACCAAAAGGTAAAAATAAGTGAATCAGCACTTATACCATTTACAGAAGGCAATCCACATAAAGTTTATGTTCATAATTTAGATAATATAGACTTTGATGGACTGTTAGGCGTAGATTTTTAGAACACTTATGAATGTCAGGTAGATATAAAAAATAAAAAACTAATAACGAAATGTCAGGTAGATATAAAAAATAAAAAACTAATAACGAACTTTAAAACTGTACCGCTATTTAAAGTTACTGATGATTCGTGCGTACAATTACCTGTTAGTTGTAAAAATGTAACGCAAAATCAATGTCAAAAACCCCATCCAGAAAATCAAAATTTAGATAATACCAATAACCAAAATTTAATATCTATTGAGCCGCGTATAGAAAAGATTGTTAAACTTAAATGTAATTTACGAAATACTCATGCTATACTGTTAGCTCAGGAATCAGACAAAGTCCGTTTGCCAAATGCTCTCGTCAAAATTGACAGTAATGGAGAATTTTTAACATCAGTTATAAATCCTAATGCAATACCTAAAATAATAGATCTTTCAAATCTTAAACTAGAACCTGTTGAGAAATTTAAAGAAATTTTTAATTTGAATTCCCAAAATCTCGATTCCCAACAGACAGACATTTCGAAATTAGAAAACTACGCTTAGAACATCTTAACGACGAAGAGAGTCATTTAATTACTCAACTTTGCTTAAACTTTTCTGATATTTTCTACCTAGAAGGAGATAACTTGAGTTTTACGAACGAAATAAAACATTCGATTGACACAAATAATACAAAGCCAGTTTTTATAAAGTCATACCGATATCGGTATATTCATAAAGAAGAAGTCAAAACACAAGTTTCTAAAATGTTAGACCAAGGTATCATTCGACCATCAATCTCGCCCTGGTCTTCTCCAATTTGGGTCGTCCCAAAAAAAACTAGACGCGTCCGGAAAACAAAAATGGCGAGTCGTGGTAGACTGTAGAAAATTAATCGAACTGACAGTTGACGACAAATATCCACTCCCAAATATTTTTGACTTACTAGATCAACTTGGCAAATGCCAGTATTTTACGACACTAGATTTGGCATCTGGGTTTCACCAGATCGAGATAAATATGGATGACATTCAAAATACTGCTTTCACTGTCGAAAATGGTCATTTTGAATTTGTGCGCATGCCATTCGGACTTAAAAATGCCCCATCAACATTTCAGAGAGTGATGGACAACATTTTGTTAGGTATCCAGAATGAACGCTGTTTGGTTTATATGGATGATATTATCATTTATTCACCAACCATTCACGAACACATCTCCCGTTTAACCGAAGTATTTCAACGTTTACGAAAAGCAAATCTAAAAATTCAACCGGACAAGTACGAATTCTTGCGCAAAGAAGTCGCCTATCTTGGTCACCTCATCACTAAAGATGGTGTAAAGCCAAACCCAATTAAAGTTGACGCTATTCAAAATTTTCCCCAGCCAAAAAAATGCCAAAGAAATACAATCATTCTTAAGTCTAGCTGGTTATTATAGGAGATTTATTTCAAATTTCTCTAAGATATCCAAACCATTGACAAAATTACTACAAAAAGACATTTCTTTTAATTTCGACAATGACTGTACAAATTCCTTCGAAAATTTTAAACAAGCCTTAACAACCACACCGATTCTAATATACCCGAATTTTAACGATACTTTCATACTAACCACGGATGCTAGCGCATTCGCGATAGGTGCAGTGCTCTCGCAGGGCCCTATAGGCAAGGACCTACCTATTGCATATGCGTCCAGAACGTTATGCAGTGCGGAAACAAAGTACTCTACAATTGAACGTGAGCTCTTAGCAATAGTCTGGTCAGTTAAGCACTTTAGACCATATTTATTCGGCAGAAAATTCATGCTAGTTACTGACCACAGACCACTTACCTGGCTATTCTCTATAAAGGACCCAGGATGCAGGTTAGCTCGTTGGCGCTTAAAACTGGAAGAATATGATTACGAAGTCATATAAAACCAGGTAAAATTAACAAAAATGCCGACGCGTTATCTAGAATCAAACTAAACCATGTTAAAGATTGCGTTACCTCTCAAACATCTATTTTAGCCACTAATTCGGATGACGAATTCCGACACTGAAGATTCCTATGATAAAATCACAGACGAACAATTTTTTCAAGAATTTACTACTTTCGTAAATTTGTACAAGACAAAATCGCTAATCGATTATTCTAAAACAAATTTTCTAATAAACAATTATTAGACAAGGAAAACAAAAATATTATAACGTTCTTCCAACAACATAAACTGGAAGATTTTCACTATAAAATAATCGAGGACATTTTCGAAGAACATCCCGATTTTAGTAACGCTAAAATTAACATAGTTTCAAGTAAGACTGTCAGAAATCGAAAATATTTTATCATCCCATTACCTTTCGATCTAGAATCTGTCAACGAAACATTATTTTATACTTTATTCAAACATCAAAATGATCTCGATCTTTCATGTACGTATCACGTAAAAAATAATTTAGATTTACCTACATTGGAAATACTATCATTTATCTTTGCAGAAAAAGACTTAAGACTAGTAATTTGCCAAAACATCGTCAAAACTCCAGATAATGACCAAATTCCTATTATTAATGACCAAAATCACACAGGTAAAAATAACTTACACCGTGGAATAAACGAAACTATTCGGAGAATAAAGGTAAAATATAATTGGCAAGGTTTAACCAAAGACGTTGAAAACTACATAAAAAATTGCGAAACATGTCAAAAGACAAAAGTCTGCCGCAAAAATCTCAGCAACCCTTTAGTTATTACAGAAACCCCACGAACGCATTTTGAACGTATAAATATTGATATTTTCGAAACACCGAACAGAAACTACGCTTTAACCATTCGAGATGAATTAACAAAATTCACTCAAGAATACGCCTTAAAAGACAAAACGGCGAAATCAGTTGTCAATACCTTATTGCTATATTTTCAACATGTTGGCACACCATTACGAGTACACTGTGACTATGGCCGTAAATTCGACAACAGCCTACTCAGAGACCTATGTACTCTATATGACATAAAACTGACATATTCTAGCGTAGGACACCCGCAATCGAACGGTTCACTCGAAAGATTCCACGCCACGTTAGCGGAAATGATAAGGGTTCATAATACAGAAAACCCTAACGAACATCCACTCACTATACTGCCTTATGCCAAATTGGCAATAAAGTTTACGTCAAAAAATCACAAATCAAAGATAAACTACACAACAAGTTTAACGGTCCTTTCGAAATAGTCGAAATATTCCAAAATTCTGCTATTCTACTTAACCCAGATACTAACCAAACTAGTAAAGTAAATTTTGATCGAATGAAACCCTATTTTGAAAATTAACCTTTTTCAGGTTACTCCTGCTGTTCGGATCAGTAGCCCTAGCAGTTTCCCAATACAAAATTACACCAATAAATAACACCATTGGAATTTACTACCACGAAAAATCCGAAATAATTGTGACCAACGAGAAGTGGACACTATTAGTTCACAAGAATATATCCGCACTAAAGACAGTTTCTGACAAAAACTACAAAAATCCTGGACACCATCCTAAACACCCTTGACCTTGCTTATCATAACATGAATACTTTCATGAGCGAAGTTAAGACTCATCTTAGCCTTCTAAAACAAATTTCTAAATCTATTCAATCTAAGTTTGATGAGATTTATCTTGATACAAAACGATACAAACGAGGAATTATAAACGGAATCGGGACAGTATTTAAATCAATTACCGGAAATTTAGATGCTGAAGACGGTCAATACTATTTCGATTGTATTAATAAAATAAACAACGACGAGCATCAACTATAAAACTTAATTAAAAACCAAATATCCGTAACAACATCGGTTATAAAAAATTTCAATTCAACTATTCAAAAATTACAAATTGACGAGGAAACGTTTAATAAAGATATCAAAGATATCGAAGATGCGATCTTACGTACCGAACTTGATATACAAATAGTTAGAACAAAACTAAAATTTCTCGAAATATGTGAACAATTAATGGCAAACTATTTGTACATCGAGGGCCATTTAAACGATATTCTAAATTCAATAACTTTTGCAAGATTAAAAATCATTCATACCTCTATAATTACCCCTCAGGATTTAATACAAGAAATTTCACAAAATTTGCAAAGGAACAACTTGCCACTTCAAATAAAATGATCAAGAGTTGCTCAGTACCTAGATATTATTGAACTGCAAGCTTTTCAAACAGATTCAAGTTTAATTTTTGCCTTAAAGATACCTTTAGTAGATCCTCAAACTTACACAACCTATCAATTATACCCTATCCCTATTTTGGATAATAGAACTGGTTTGCACCACAGTCTGTCAACCTCTCAAAAATATATCGCGAGAGATGATGATTCTTTAATGTTTATACCTATTCCGGACCTGAAAGAATGCAAACAACTCTACATTGGAACTAAATTCTGCTCTAACCTGTTCGCTTATCCAATCGACACCAATGCAATTTGTGAAGCAAGACTGTTCAAACATCTCAATCGCCTACCCGAAAACTGTTAAACATCATTTATCATTAGTCAAGGATATAATGTTCAAAAACTCCAGGAGAACACATGGTTAATTATTAATGTAGGTAGAACCTCTACACGTTACTATCAGTTGCCCTAAAAGAAATTCAATAACGGAAATCATCACGAAGAACTCTATTATAAAATTACAACCTAGTTGTTACGCCTTTATCGGCATTACCAAGATTCAAGCAGAATCCAAGGAAATATTAGATGTTAAAGACAAAACCCATCCTATCCAAATTCCGTATGAATGCTGCAACAACTTTCCGTACAAAACTCAACTACCCAAATTAAAACCATTAAAATTAAACCACCTGAACACCGAAGACCTCGAAATTGCCAAACACAAATTAGACCAATATTCCAAAAATTTAGATGATCTTATCAACGAACCTTTTGTGACCAAACACATCTCATGGTTCACATATCTAACTATAACATTAATTATTGCCCTTATTCTTCTCTATATATTTTGCAAATGCAAGAAAAGGAGTCGGAAGCTGGCTCTTGTCAACCCATCCGGATCACCTCCACCTCCACCACGACCAAGTAAGGTCTTCAGGAGATTTTCCAGCATTCTACCTCCGAGGAAAAGACCCAGTATCCATGAAGAAGAAACCGAAGAAATCGCATTGACTTAAAAAGACTGTTAAATGTGTTTTTTCTATCTGAACTTAATGCAAAAGACTTTCAGTGAATATTGTTTCATTTTTGTGATGATTTTAAATTTTATCACTTTATTATTTTGTCACCTTTTTTATTATTTTATTACTTTATTATTTTATTTTCATTTTATAATTATTCTCAATGTTAACGCTTTGCTATTTTACGTTTTACACTATGTAATGTTAGATTTCATGCTTTTACACTGTTTCACATTTTTGTAAAAGTTGCTGTATAAACATCAACTTTTCTATAAGGGGGAAGTTGTTATATAATATTTCAGACGCCGTATAGTAACTTAGATTATATTCTAGACTATCCCAGGATATCATATTTCACTACGTGACTGATAACAAATTCCTGCTTATTTTATTGTTAACTGCTTAATTTGCATTTCCTTTGTTATAAGCTTGGGAATCATTGTTTATGCTGACCAAGTACAGCCTTCCAAGCTTATAAATTAAATTGATATCATTTGTTAACTCAGTTCTTATACTCATTTTCGACATGTTACATTAAACATATATTAAACTAAATTCATTGTATTTTTTCCAAGACTCAACGTTGAGTCCATGTTAAATAAATAAATATTTTTCGTATATATATATATATATATATATATATATATATATATATACCACTATTCACTTCACCTTAGTTAGTATATAACTGGCAGGTTGGCCACTATCATTTGTCTGTTTCATAACCTATGGCATACTGAAGAGAACAAATAAGTTCGAAATCGATCTATGTCTGGTTAGGAATTGACAAATGATATTGGCTTTCCATCTATCATGATTTAAAGGTGTAATTCAATGCAGGTCGGGGTATTTGCCCGCTGAGTAGTTGTTTTCCTTCAAATCATATTTAATAACATTAGTTTAGTCCACCTGGGCTAGGGGTTGCCGCTCTCGGTACTTGCTGTGATGCAAGTCGCTATCCGCCACAGAGACATCTAGGATGTCGGTCGGATAGTAGCAATCAGACCATATGAGAAGTTTCATACCTCTCACCACTATTCACTTCACCTTAGTTAGTATATAACTGGCAGGTTGGCCACTATCATTTGTCTGTTCCATAACCTATGGCATACTGAAGAGAACAAATAAGTTCGAAATCGATCTATGTCTGGTTAGGAATTGACAAATGATATTGGCTTTCCATCTATCATGATTTAAAGGTGTAATTCAATGCAGGTCGGGGTATTTGCCCGCTGAGTAGTTGTTTCCTTCAAATCATATTTAATAACATTAGTTTAGTCCACCTGGGCTAGGGGTTGCCGCTCTCGGTACTTGCTGTGATGCAAGTCGCTATCCGCCACAGAGACATCTAGGATGTCGGTCGGATAGTAGCAATCAGACCATATGAGAAGTTTCATACCTCTCACCACTATTCACTTCACCTTAGTTAGTATATAACTGGCAGGTTGGCCACTATCATTTGTCTGTTCCATAACCTATGGCATACTGAAGAGAACAAATAAGTTCGAAATCGATCTATGTCTGGTTAGGAATTGACAAATGATATTGGCTTTCCATCTATCATGATTTGAAGGTGTAATTCAATGCAGGTCGGGGTATTTGCCCGCTGAGTAGTTGTTTCCTTCAAATAGTATTTAATAATATATATATATATATATATATATATATATATATATATATATATATATATATATATATATATATATATATATATATATATATATATATATATATATATATATATATATATATATATATTAGGGACAATCCGCGTCAACCGGATCAGAGCTACGACCAAAATTAGGAGCAACCAAAAAAAATCGACCAAGGACTCATCTTAAAGCTTAGAGCATCTACTTTCAATGCCGAGTGCGCCTTTGAAAAATCCAATATAGCGACTCCAATATGGCGGCCGGAAGCCGGAGAAAAATCGAGTGTGCAGCAAAAAAAGCTTGTAAAAATAAAAATTCGCAACCGATCGGGTCATATCTTAGCTGAAATTGTAGCTGATGGACGCCCCTAAAAAGCTGACGTGGTAGGTTGACAAAATCCAACATGGCGGATCCAACATGGTGGCAGAATTTTTGAAAATCAACCGATTTGCACCAAATTTGGTATTCGGGTGTTTTGGGGGTCACTGATCACGAATCCGAGGTCAGATTTGTCAAACTCAAGATGGCGGATCCAAGATGGCGAACGAAATTTTCGAAAATCAACCGATTTGTACCAAATTTGTTATTCGGGGGTTTTTGAGGTCGCCGATAACGAATCTGAGGTCAAATTCCCAAAATTCTCAAATTTAATGTGGCGGATATAAGATGGCTGATCTAATAAGGCGGCGATATTTTCGAAAATCAGCCGATTGACACAAACTTTTATGTAAGGGGGTGTTTGCGGTCACTGATAAATCTGTGATAAGAATTTAAAAATTTTGACAGACTGAAGGTCGAGGCTCATCATGGCTCAAAATCAATTAGTTATTGAAATTTTAGCAAATCACTGAAGCATATGTGCAGTAATGATTATTTTTATGAGTTTTTTTATTACCTATTAAGTAATTAATCTACTACAGGTTGAACTTGTCGGAACCAGGACAATAGGTTAAAATAAAACGCTTTCGTTTAATATAAACTTCTTCAGGGCTCAATAGCCAAATAATGATGTAGAAATTCCACAACAGGAAATTCTTTTTTAAAGACCACGTCTGTGGGCATAACAATTACAAAACCAATCAATTTGAAAGTCAATAAAATATACATATATGTAGACATTAGACACAACAGATTAAAATTTAACAATGTTCTTAATCAGTATTTTTAAAAACAACCGATTTGCACCAAATTTGGTATACTGGGGTTTTTTGGGGTCTCTGAATACGAATCTGAGGTCAGATTTTTAAAATTCAAGATGATGGACCCAATATGGCGGAAACTCAACCCAATCCACTATATTGGATCCGCCATCTTGGATTTTGAAAATCGAACTTCGGATTCGTAATCGGCGACCCCAAAAACCCCCGTATAACAAATTTGGTAGAAATCGGTTGATTTTCGAAAATTTCGGCCGCCATCTTGGATCCACCATCTTGAGTTTAGCAAATCTGACCTCGGACTCGTGATCAGTGACATCCAAAACCCCCGTATACCAAATTTGGTGCAAATCGGTTGATTTTCAAAAATTCGGCCACCATATTGGATTCTTGACCGCGATATTGGATCCGCCATGTTGAATTTTGTTAACCTACCACGCCAGCTTTTTAGGGGCGTCCATCAGCTACAATTTGAGCCAAGAAATGACCCAATCGGTTGGGAATTTTTTATTTTTACAAGCTTTCTTTGCTGGACACTCGATTTTTCTCCGGCTTTCGGCCGCCATATTGGAGCCACCATATTAGATTTTTCAAAGGCGCACTCGGCATTTGATAGTAGACGCTCTAAGATTTAAAATGAGTCCTTGGTCGATTTTTTTGGTTGCTCCTAATTGTGGTCGTAGCTCTGATCCGGTTGACGCGGATTGTCCCATATATATATATATATATATATATGTGTATATATATATATATATATATATATATATATATATATATATATATATATATATATATATATATATATATATATATATATATATACAGGGTGAGTCAATTTTTTTGTAGACAAACTTTAACAGGAGATAGAACACATGTCTTTAAAATGTAAAATTCCTATAAACATATGTCGTAGAACGCTTCGTTTCCGAGATACAGGGTGTTGAATATAATTTTTTTTTCTCGAATTTTCATTATAACTTATAAACGAATGCTTAGATTTTTTTCCCTGATTGGGGGATAATGCCTATTAATTAAGGGGCATAAAACAAGCGATAAGAATGTTCAAAAACTTGCACAGTGGCGGATTGGAGGAGGTGCTCAACCTCTTTCTTAAACAGAACTTCTACACCAATGACTATTTAAAAAAAAACTGTTATTTTCATTATCTACATACAGTTTAACAAACATAATGTCCCTTCTTCTGTTTCGAAATTCCTGTGCGGTTCCGAGTTATTTTGATTTTTAGTGTTTGATAATAATAATAATAATAATAATAATAGGGGTGCCTATGCCAGATATAGACATCTGGCAAATCAACTGTGCCGTGTACAACGCCGCGAAGCAACTCGTCCCCCCGTGAGAGGTCAACCAATCACGGGGTCGAGAAAGCCAAGCGGCGTGTACAAAAAATCGAAGGCAAGATACAGTCGGCCAGACAACACGCATCTCGGATCCAGAGTGTGGTGGAATATAAGACGACTGGTAGAGTTTTTACACCCAGGATCCGGCGCATAGCTGCCGGATTAAGACGTCAACACCACACTCTAAATCTGACAGTGATGCTTACCATCAAGCAGCACTGTCTAGATAGAATCCGAGCGCTCATGGCGATAAAGAAAACATTGAAGAGGCGGGTGAGGAGTATGGAACAAAACAATTTGTTCCGTACGAATCCATCCCGCCTCTTTCAAACCACAGCGTGTTGTCGAGAATCCGCCGACTGTAGAAGATGTCGAAACCCTCTGGAAGGGAATCTACGAAACGACGCGTCCATTCAATAGCGACACTCCATCAATTGCACACTTCGAGGCTCTGTGTCACAGATATCTTGAGGAGCCAGAAGAAGTGTGCCCGGCAATCAGTACGGAGGAAGTCCAACAAGCACTTGTTGGTACCAAGAACTTCGCTGCCCCGGGCCCAGACGGCATTAACAACTGGTGGTGGAAGAAATTTCCTTCCACTCACCGCCGTCTGGCGCGAGTTTTCAACTCATGGTTGAACGAGGGGCAGCAGATTCCGGACTGGTTTGTCGAGGGACGTACTGTGCTTATCCCCAAAAAGGGGGATCTTTCCGACCCGAGGAATTATAGGCCGATCACTTGCCTTAACTCCTGCTACAAGATATTTACACGTATCTTGTATGCTAGGACGCTGAGGTCTGTTGATCCGGTCTTCCAGCAGATACACGAACAGCGTGGTGCCAAGAAGGGCATGGCAGGTTGCAAGGACAGCATGCTGATAGACTGCTGTATTACACAGGATTCTGTGCAATACAAGCGGAATCTATCGATGGCCTGGATTGATTACCGCAAGGCATTTGATACAACATCACATGAGCTATTGTTGTACTTGCTCAAATGTCTTGCAGTACCAGCACCACTAGTGAGATGCATAGAACAGCTGCTGCCGCTCTGGAAGACCCGCTTCACCATAACATCAGGTGCACAGCGGGTCACGACAGAGCAGGTGGCATTTGGGAGAGGAGTTTTTCCAGGGTGACTCCCTGAGTCCTCTCCTCTTCTGCATCTCACTGCTGCCGTTGTCTGTTGGGCTCCGCCAAACCCGCGGATATCAATGTGGGCCACCCAGCGACCGGAGGCATAAGGTCACCCATCTATTTTATATGGATGACCTTAAACTTTATGCCTCCGGAGAGCGTGAACTACAAAACGCTCTTAGGGTGGTCGAAGAATATACGCGGGCAATTGGTATGGAGTTCGGGTTGGACAAATGTGCAGTCGTCCACCTCAAGAGAGGACGATGCGGGGAATTCTCTGATGATGCGCAGCTCGCAGACGGAAGCATCCTAAGACATCTGGATGCCGGAGAGACCTATACATACCTGGGTGTGCAACAAAGGCACATCCAAGATGTGACACAAATAAAGGATTCTCTCCGCGGCAAGTACAGACACCGCCTCCGAAGATTTGGTCTTCCGAACTTTCGGGGAAGAACAAGGTGTCTGCAACTAATATGCTTGCCGTTCCGATTCTGCTCTACTCCTTCGGAGTAGTAAAGTGGAGGGTAGATGAGCTGCGCCAATTAGACAGAGATACCCGCAAGATGATGATGAATATTCACAGAAGTATTCATCCTAGATCGTCCGTTCCTCGTGTGTACCTCCCACGTCAACGGGGGGGCCGAGGGACTCTTGAGCCTGGAGTGTACGCATGGCAGAGTAGTACTGAGTATGGCATGTAACATACTCAGGAGTTCAGATCCCCTCTTGCGGTTCGTAAAACATCACGAAACTGTAGGAGTGGGAGCAGGATTGTTCAAGGCAGCAAAAAGAGCCGCAGATGAACTCGGTCTCGCATTTGACATCAGGCGAGGAGGCCGGCGAGGTGCTGATGTTGAGTCAGTCACCGAACTTCAGCCAAATCGTCTGAAAGCCCGAATAAGAGCTGCCGAACAGGAAAATCTGTTTCGGCAGCACGTCGATAAACCCCAGCATGGTGTCTTCTATAAGAACATAGAAACACTGGGTTTATCGACCAAGCTGACCTACGCCTTTCTAAGGTCAGCCGGGCTTAAGTCGGAGACCGAGGGATTCATTATGGCCTGCCAAGATGGTGTTATCAACACCTTGGTCTACCGTAGCCGCGTGTGGCGTGTAGAGGTCCCTGATATCAACTGCAGAACCTGCCATCAGGCGCCGGAATCGCTCATGCACTTACTTTCTGCATGCCCCATATATGCGATTTCGGCCTACATCCACCGACATAACGCGGCTTTACGAGTGCTATACTACCATCTAAGGCACTCGTACGGGGTAGACCAGATACCAGTGCTGCCTTACGTCCCCGGAGATATTGAGTCCGTTGTCGAGAACGAGAAATGCCGGATTTACTGGAACTACTCGTTCCCGACTGTCAGGCTAATCCAAGCCAACAAGCCTGACATAGTCCTCCTCGACCATCAACTCAAGGTGATGTATGTTATCGAGTTCTCGGCAACTGCGGAGAAAAACATCACCTTGAAGGAGGAGGAGAAACGGACCAAATATCGCGATCTCCGGTACGAGCTCCAAGTGCTGTACCCAGGCTACTCGGTCAAAATGGTCGTCCTTATTATCGGTGTACTCGGAGGGATAAAGCCTACGCTGCTCTCGGAACTGAAGATCATACCGGCCTGCCAAAAACCAGCCGAGTGGCTGGCAGGTCAAATGCAGAAGGCGGTCATTCTGGGTTCTCTCCGTCTGCTTAGGGCACACGATTCTGGTATCTACAGTCACTATCCCTGCGGGATGTGGGGAGTGGCTGTAGTTGATGCGCCGGCACGACTCCCGTGAGGCGTCGGAGGCCACGGGAAGACTGACCGGCATCCGGGAAACCGGAAAAAGAAAACGTTTTGATAACCAAGGCAATGAACATAGACGCTTTAAGTGGACGAGGGAACTTCGGGATGACTTGCTGACCTGCCGCGAGAGTAGCGAACCTGAGCGAAGGGAATACATGGCGCGAATACATGCACTTTGGTGCGAAATGCATCCAGAGCATCGCGCCTTCTCTCAACACGATTCTGGTATCTACAGTCACTAACTCTGCGGGATGTAGGGAGTGGCTGTAGTTGATGCGCCGGCGCGACTCCCGTGAGGCGTCGGAGGCCACGGGAGGACTGACCGGCATCGGGAAACCGAATAAAAAAAAAAACGTTTATTCATATAGACCAAAATAACAGTTACATATTATACGGTAATAGTACACAAAATAAACGTAAAGGAAACTCACGAAGTACTCATCAGTCATAGACTGTGAGTGCTAGTTTGTGAGTTACAACGAATATGCTAAAAACTACAACTGAACAATACATAACATGCTCATAATGTGTATATACATGTATACACACACTTACACATAAAGACTTTAAACAAAATAAATTTGAATGCAATTATCTGGAGTAAGTATATATACATACACACACATGTATATATATACATACACACACATATATATATATATATATATATATATATATATATATATATATATATATATATATCTTTTTTTTTTTTTTTTTTTTTTTTTTTTTTTTTTTTTTTTTTTTTTTTTTTTTTTTTTTTTTTTTTTTTTTTTTTTTTTTTTTTTTTTTTTTTTTTTTTTTTTTTTTTTTATAAATTTTTATATATATATAAATATATATATATATATATATATATATATATTTATATTTATTTATATATATTTATATATATATATTATATATATATATATATTTATATATATATATATATATATATATATATATATATATATATATATATATATATATATATATATATATATATATATATATATATATATACTGCGAAAAGAGGAATGCGAGATCCGTGTATAAATGTACAATACGAGATCTACACTAAAACTTTGTATGTCTCCCAGGTGCCTTGAGAAAATTTTAAAATTCGTTTGATAACCAAATTTCATTTATCAAAAGATTGTAAATATACCGGTTCTAGGAAAATCCGTTGGCAAAGTAAATATGTTCATTATGAGATCCTACACCTTGTAGTATTCCGAGATCTAAAAATATATACTTCTATATACTTCGAAAATTACAAGGAAAGCGAGATCCGACGATGTTGCCACATTTTAGATCTCGCATAATATAGATAAGAATATTGTATATAGATAGTTCTATTTATAGCACAGGGTCATTTAACACACCACAATAGTAAATAATGTATAAAACGTTGTAGCTGATAGTCAATGTCTTTAGCACACTTTTTAATGAACTTTGAAAGGGAGTTGACATCAACTACAGAGTATTTGTTTCTAGAAAAAAATTGGAGTACTAATAATAATGTGCTTATATTTTATGTCAGTCAATCTTGAAATACGTAGGTAGCAAGTTTTAATTTTGTGTAATCTTGCATCTGAAATGCATATGATGGTATTTAATTTCGGCAAAAATACTAATAAATCTAGTGCAATTGAAAAGCGTACTTTCAGGATTTATGAATCATAATGGATATTGGTCGTGTTATTTTCTATTTCGTATAGAATGCTCATTTATATATCTATTTTATTTTAATCGAAGATTAGAATGGGAGAAAATTTTTTATTGTAGAAAAAAATATTTTTCACAGATCTGTTTCATAACACTGCCAGTAAAACAATTTGTTTCAATTGAACATGCAATGATATATTGTCATACAATTTTTTTTTCTTGACTAGATCCTATTAGTTATTTTTTTTCAAAGCATGATATTTAAATAACAACATTCACAAAAGAAATACATAAAATACCTCGCACTTTTTTTGACCACTCATCTAAAGCAAAATTGATTTTCTTCTCACTGTAATTTAAATTTACCAAAAAAGAGACACACTAGTATAAAAATTATTATTTCTCATAAAAAACAAAAATAACAATAAAGATAATAATAATAAATGTAAAACTCAAAACACAGGGCAATTCAAAATTGATTTTCTTCCCATTATAGTTGAAATTGCTAACAAGGTACTGATTTAAAAATTATATTTTTTTTATTGTAAAAATAAAAATGTATTAAAAACAACAGAAATAAATGTAAAACTCCAAAATACAGGGCAATTTAAACTCAGTTATTTTTTAAGCATTTATGAAATACTGATCATATTTAAAAACTGAAGTTTGGATTTATAGGTTCTTCATACTGATTTATTGAGATATGTTCAGTTATTATGCACTTCCGGTTATCCTGATTATATTGGATGTCTTCTTTTATTTTTTCAGTTTATATATAGGGTGATTCATGAAGAAAGCTTCGTACTGTACTGAAAGATATGGAACATTGAGGTGACCCTAAATCCCCATATAGTAATGGCTAAATGGGCTCCGTTTTTTTAAATACAAGGTGTTTTATAGTTTTTGAAAAAAAATTTCGATTTACTATATATCTGTAATGCATAAGCGGAATCAAATGAAACTTTGTATTTTGGTTACAGTAACCATTCACCATCTAACGATTCGGATATTAATAAAATATCTGGAAAAAAAAAATATATTTTTTTAATTATTCATAGAAAATAACACACTGTATACTATCTGTTAAATATTTGATACTAGGATTTTAAATTACCCCAAAAAAGATACAAAATCCCATAAATCATTTTTTGGCATCATTTCATTATTCAAATAAAAAAAATTAAATGGAAAAAAATTCAATAATTTCTCTTTTTTAATTAAGAATTTCAGAAATAAGAGTCACTCCAGATGTTAACAAGATATTACTTTTTGTTCTGTATTTACACTACTTTTTATTTGTATCACACATACCTAAAATAATTCAAATATTTTTTTAATTATTAAAAAAAAATTATATTTGCTTTAAATTATCTGATGTAAGATACAAATTGAAGTTTATGCCTCACATAATGGAACCTCCGGTTACAGTATATGTCGTTAATATCTGGTGAATTTTTCTCTCAATTTCATAATTAAAAAAAAATTACTGTTTTCGTCAATTTGTTTTTTTTTTTTAATTTAAATAATGAAATGGTGCTAACAAATTTTTTATAAGATTTTTGTTTTTTTTTAAGTGTAATGTAAAATTCTAATATCAAATAATTAATAGACAGTATTCAGTATACCATTTTCTATGAATAATTAAAAATATATATTTTTATTCTCCTTCCGGTCCTGATATTTGGTTAATATCCTAGGCATGAGATGGTGAATGATTACTGTAACCAAAATAAAAAATCTCATTTGATTCCGTTCACGCATTACAGATATATGACGAAATGAAAATTCTTTCAAAAACTATATAACACCCTGTATTTAAGAAAAAGGACACATTTATCCATTACTATATGGAGATTTAAGATCACCTCAATATTCTTTATCTTTTAATACAGTACCTATGACCCTTTCCTCACGAATCACCCTGTAGAATACAATATTTCTTCTCGAATTTTCCAACTCTAGGCTCAATTTTAACGCAACTTTCTTCTGGGTTCCTATTTAGGTTTTAAAATTAATACAAAATGGGTTAAACTTTTAAAGACCCTGTACATAATTTGATAAATTGTATTATGTTCTTCTATAGCGTAATAGTCAATTTATCATAAAAGTATAAATAGTAAGTATATTTATCCTCATAAAAATTGAGGGTACATATTTTTAAAATATGTCCAACAAATAATTTTCTTAAAATCGAGAAGTATCGTTTATTAAGAGAAGTTGCCTTAAAATAATGATTTTTACCATATATTAATAAATATAGCAAAACAGTTCTATCGTTTTCGGTATTCGTTAAAAATAAATGCTTTTATTTTTTCCAGTCCTTATTTCCCATACAAGCATAGTTTTCTTTAAATTCTTCAATTTCCATTACAGTCGGGGGCTTTTTCTTTTCAATGTTACCTTTAAAATATTCTTTAGTAACGGATTTTTGATCTTTTTTCCATTTAACTTTTGGATGTTTCACTTTCCCCTTTTCTTCATCTTTACGATATTTCTTGGAATAATCAGTACCTTTCACCTCCTTATTTTCCGTCTTATTTGTAAGTAATAATACCCCAGATTTTCTACTTCGTCTATTATTCTTAATCATAACATTTTGTTCATTCCCATCTAAAAAAACAATTTCATTAACCAAATTTCATAAAATCACATTTTTAACATACCAGTTGTATTTCAGGAATTTCTTTATTAATATCATTTTCACCTTCATCAATTCCATCATCTTCATCTTCATCTGAAATCAGATCTTCGTTCAAGTTTTCATCAATAACTTCATCCTGTGATTTTAATAGCAGCTTTGCTAATTTAGCAGTTTGATAAATTACTTGTGGTAATCTAAATTAATAGTATGCAGCACATATAAACCTTTGTCGAAATACTTCGCAACGATCCAGGAACCGATCTGACAAAAGTTAAATCAGCTGTTCTTGTGTATATACATTTAAAAAATCACTGGTCACTTTATGCATTAATCGAGATCCGTACATTATGCACCTGCGTAGTGTTATATGTATATAATCTTTCAAACAAGTGTTTAGTCATGTGTCACATCAAATGAGATCCGCACACTGTTGCAATTTTTCGGATCCCTTATTCATACATTTTGCCGCTTTAAGTTATATACAAAAACGATCGGTGCGCCCTCTACGTCAATGGCCCCGAACTATTTTTACATATATGCCGGATAAAATTGTGGATTGCGAGATCCGATTGTTATAGGTACAGTTGGCATGCGTATAACCTAAATACACCAAATAAACGGGTTGTACGCTGCGAGATCCGCCCTTCGGATCTCAGGATCTCGCAATCCTCAAGTTTGACCATATACAGATCTCGTATTCCACCGTCAGACATCTATATATATATATATATATATATATATATATATATATATATATATATATATATATATATATATATATATATATATATATATATATATATCATATGTATACATACATATATATACACATATATATACATACACACATACATACATACATATACATATAAACTATTTTTTTTTTAAGGTTTTCTACAGGACAAGCAGGAATATAGAAGAATATATTAGGATATATTGGTAAGATGACTATGTATAATAATATGTTTTGTCTATAATAGCATGAATTTTATTTCTAGGTGTTTCAAACATCCACCTTTTTAATACTTTTTTTAAAGGAGTCTAAATTTCTTATATTTCTAATATTATGAGGTAATGCTGCATACATTTTGGAGCAAAGGTAGGTGAAGCATATCTGACCAACTGTTTTAGTACATTTTATATTTTTAGGGATTTCTGAAATTTTTGACCGAGTAGTATACTGATAATCAGAGAAGTTAAGGATTTTTTTATTTTTAAATACTTCAGTGCACATGGTGAGCCCAAACAACTGACGTACATCTAACACCCCAGCTTCTTTAAACAATAAATCAGATGGGTATGTATATTTTCTTTTCAAGATTATTTTTAAACACCATTTTTGTATTATATTTAGGGAGTGTAAATGGTTGTTGTTAACTCCACCCCACGCTAAAATAGTTTATCTGACTTTGAATTAGAGAGAAATATATTGTTTTAAGGTCTCGAAGATCTAAAAAGTCAGTTAGATATTTTAATTTTGATATAATTCCCTTGATTTTTTTCACAATTAAATTTATTTGTTTGTCCCATCTTAAATGAGAATCTATAATGACTCCTAAGTATTTCTCATTTTCACTTTCATTCAGAGCTATAGAATTATTCTCTATTCGCACTGATAAGGATTTATATCGAGGTAAACCCACTTTATATGAACTGAATGCCACATACTTCGTTTTATCAGAGTTTAACGTTAAAATGTTATTATTAAACCATGCCATAATTTTTGGAAAGTCATTTTGTATATCAGCCCGTAAAGAATCCCAAGATTTACCTTTGTATAAAATAACCGTATCGTCAGCAAAACTTGTTATTTTCCCTAGACTGTTCAAGCTTAGTAGATCATTGATATACAAAGAGAATAATAAAGGGCCAAGTACAGTTCCCTGTGGGACACCATACGTGGCTGTTTTAGGATTACTATATACATTATGTATTGAGACGTAATTTGTTCTGTTCTCTAAATAACTCTTCAGAAGTTTAAGAGTTTTCCCCCTGATACCAACAGCATAAAGTTTTTGTAGCAGTTTAGAGTGACACACAGTATCAAATGCCTTAGCAAGATCTATGAAGATTGCTAAGGCAGGTTCGCTGTTATCTAGCGATTCATATATTTTAGAGGTTAAGTCACAAATTGCATCCTGAGTAGACCTATTTTCCCTAAATCCATACTGTTTATCTGATATTATGATATACCTGTTTATAAAGCTCATTAGTCTCTTTTTTTATTATTTTTTCGAAAATTTTTTGCAAAGTTGGATATGAGGGTAATAGGTCTGATGTGGTACTAAATTAAGTAATTTATTTATTATCAATTATCGGCGAAATATTTAATTCTTTCAACGAAACCTACATAAATATGATTTGTTAAAGATTATAAAAAGCCGATATCTCTTATTCTTTATCTCTTTCCTATGTAGTCAAAATAAATATTTGTTATATCAAGCCATACTCAAATACAAGACTTTTAGTTGAAATCTGTTACATTAATACATTATTGTGCAGTTGCCAAACAGTTTTAAGAAGTTTCTTTAAGTTTTATTAAACTTAATTTCCGTTTCAATTTTCGTTGTTTTTTGTTAAATAATTTCCATTTGAAACTAGCAAATACAACTGTGTATTGCAACAAAATATTATACTCCTTGGAAAACAAGTAAATATTAAATGTCATATTTTGAAACGACAGTTTGACTTATTACAAGTTTATCTACAAACACTTTTGCTTCATCTTGAATATTTTCACTGTTATTAATTATTGTTTTTAAGTTTAAAAAGGTATTTCATTTGCCAGCTTTTAATTAGTGTAACATGCCATTTACATTTACAAATAGCGAACAAGCCGACATTCATTTTATTTATGGGTTCGCAAATGGGAATTCAAGGTACGCTGCTAGGGAGTATCGAAAAAGATTTCCAAATAGACGACAACCTCATCATTCCGTTTTTGTGAGTATCCACCGTCGATTTGTTAACCAGGGTTTGAAAATGTACATGGGGGCCGACAGAACAACCGTGGACGAGATAGAATTGGAGAGGGTATATTGCGTGAATTTAATAGGAACCCAACGACAAGTACTCGACGTACTGCTGTTGCTCTTGGTATTTCCCAAAGTAAAATTTGCCGGGTTTTAAAACGGGATCACAGACGCCCATATCATTTTTAACCTGTTCAAGGGTTATGCCAGGTGACGCCGAACGAAGACTTAATTATTGTAGGTGGGTTCTTAACTCCATTCAAAATAATAGAGATTTCTTATCCAACGTACTGTGGACTGATGAATCCTGTTTTACTCGTCGTGGTACAGTAAATTTTCACAATCTGCATGTATGAGCACATGAAAACCCATATGCCATTCGACCAAGAAGTTTTCAACATGAATTGAGTACAAATGTCTGGACTGGAATTTACGGCAACCACGTGTTTGGACCTTATTTCTTGTCACAACGTGTAAATTCAGAACATTTCCTACAATTTTTAGAAGAAGAGCATGGTAATATGTGGGACGCCTTTCCTTTGAATTTAATAGGACAGTCTTGGAATCAGCTTAATGGGTGCCCGGCCCAGTATGGCAGAATTGTAAGAAATTGGCTAAACAATAACTACCCGGGGAGGTGGATAGGTCGTGGAGGTCCAGTGGCGTGGCCTCCCAGATCCCCCCGATTTAACGCCACTTGACTTTTTTGTGTGGGGATTCATTAAGGAAAAAGTGTATACCACCCCGGTTAATACACTTGAAGAACTTCACAATCGCATCAGAGATGCTTGCAATGATAAGGGTGCATCATTTAGTTAACTTAAGACGTTCTATTGTATGTCGCTGTGAAATGTGTATTGAAAAGAACGGTTTACATTTTGAACAAAGTGTCTAATTTTAGTGTTATTGTTATTAATTGTTGTAATTGTTATTTAATAAATCGTTATTGCTAACAATTGTTATTAATTCCACAATTGTTAATTAAATATTGTTATAAATTCAAACATTTTCTCCATAAACATTGACATCAATGTTCATTCAATGTTTTTTTTTTTGTAATTTAGTTGCAGTACACTAGTATTTACGCAGCACATAATAAATAAGGATTGTTAAAATTAGTGTACTAAACAGATTTCAACTTATAAAAGTCTTGTATTTGAGTATGGCTTGATATAACAAATATTTATTTTGACTACATTGGAAAGAGATAAAGAATAAGAGATTTCGGCTTTTTACATTCCTAAACAAACCATATTTAGGTAGATTTCGTTGAAAGAATTAAATATTTGGCCGATAATTGATAATAAATAAATTACTTAATTTAGTACCACATCAAACACTAAAAATCAAAATTACTCGGAAACACACAGGAATTTCGAAACAGAAGAAGGGACATTATTTTTGTTAAACTATATGTAGATAATGAAAATAACAGTTTTTTAAAAAAATAGTCATTGGTGTAGAAGTTCTGTTTAAGAAAGCGGTTGAGCACCCCCTCCACTCCGCCACTGTGCAAGTTTTTGAACATTCTTATCGCTTGTTTTATGCCCCTTAATTAACAGGCATTATCACCCAACAGGGAAAAAATCTAAGCATTCGTTTATAAGTTATAATGAAAATTCGAGAAAAAAAAATTATATTCAACACCCTGTATCTCGGAAATGAAGCCTTCTACGACATATGTTTACAGGAACTTTTCTTTTTAAAAACATGTGTTCTATCTCCTGTTAAAGTTTGTCTACAAAAAACTGACTCACCCTGTATGTATGTATGTATGTATGTATGTATATATATATATATATATATATATATATATATATATATATATATATATATATATATATATATATATATATATATATATATATATATATAGAGAGAGAGAGAGATAGAGAGAGAAAGAGAGAGATATCTAGGATGTCGGTCGGATAGTAGCATTCAGACCATATGAGAAGTTTCATACCTCTCACCACTATTCACTTCACCTTAGTTAGTATATAACTAGCAGGTTGGCCACTATCATTTGTCTGTTCCATAACCTATGGCATACTGAAGAGAACAAATAAGTTCGAAATCGATCTATGTCTGGTTAGGAATTGACAAATGATATTGGCTATCGATCTATCATGATTTGAAGGTGTAATTCAATGCAGGTCGGGGTATTTGCCCGCTGAGTAGTTGTTTCCTTCAAATCATATTTAATATATATATATATATATATATATATATATATATATATATATATATATATATATATATATATATATATATCATATATATTAAATATGATTTGAAGGAAACAACTACTCAGCGGGCAAATACCTCGATGTGTGAGTCACCAAGAGCGCCTCGGTCGATATCTCCTTTAATATTTATTATACAGAAAAAGTTTCAAATAAAAGTTGTAGGAGGCCAGGAGTACCATAGTTTAAAATTATTTCTAATCACACAGGGTGTTTGATGTTAGAGTGGGATATCAAAAGTATGTTCTTTTAAATAGGACACCCTATATATTTTTGCAAATTCTTATTCATTCTTTAATTGTCTTTTCGAATATATCTTGTTTTTGAAATTCCGTTGTGGCGTTGTCGAATTATTCAACTTTTTTTCAAAAAAATTGTCACTTGCAGACCTCACTAATAAATTCTGCATGAGCGGTATTTTCACAGATTGAGCAAACTTTTTTTGTTAAATGTTAAGCAATGCCATGGCCTAGCCTCCAAATATTTTAAAGTTGAAATTATTTGTATAGGGTGTTTATTACGATGATACAAAAATGGCTAACTTTAATCTATCATAACTTCATTTTTTTAAATGGAACACCCCGTATATTTTTACATATTTGGATAGAGTTTTTGTCGGTCTATAATTTTTATTAACTTATAGTTATACCTAAAACCAACGGTTTCCAGTGAAACTGCATTCTAATAAAAACATCAGGTAATTTCTAGAAATTCGGATATCATAGGAGGCATTGGCACGTGTTTTTTTGTTTTTACAGGAAGGAACTACGAACATGAAACAATTTATTTAGAATAAAATGGTAAATACAATTTTTTTAGTTGTATCTAGTTCATAAGATGTTCAATGTGTCCTCCATTTTCTTGCACGCACAATCTTAGACGACTCAAAAAAGACTGGCAACATTTGTGGCTTCAATTGGACGTCCAATTGAAGCCACAAATGTGCTCTGGCTACCTGTCAGTGGTGTTTCCATTTGTGTCTTCTAACAAGTTGAGCCCATCCTTTCAACTTTTTTTCTCACCGTGCTGATGAGTACCGTAAGGTCGAAACACGTGTCCACGATTAGCTACTTTCTATGCGGGATACCCAATAATTTAACTTTTCTTTTACTGTCATGTAATGATCCCGCGAGTAAATCTCATTTTTTTTTTTAATATTCCTGGGTAGGAAACTCCACGCAGGCAGCTTACAGTTGCCTCCGTGGCGATGTTGGACGATCTCGAATACCGGGAACGTCCAATTGAAGCCACAAATGTGCCCTGGCTACCTGTCAGTGGTGTTTCCATTTGTGTCTTCTAACAAGTTGAGCCCATCCTTTCAACTTTGTTCTCACCGTGCTGATGAGTATCGTAAGGTCGAAACACGTGTCCACGGTTAGCTATTTTCTATGCGGGCATACCCAATAATTTAACTTTTCTTTTACTGTCATGTAATGATCCCGCGAGTAAATCTCATTTTTTCTTTATATATATATATATATATATATATATATATATATATATATATATATATATATATATATATATATATATTACATATAGGAGGAAGGTTATATAGAATTCGTTCCTGACATTTACAAGCAAATCAGGAATCACACTCTGTAGGGTGGCAACAATTTTATTATTCACGCGCTCGCGCTAGTGTTCATATCTATAAATTTGCGATGTTACATATCCCCACAAAAAAAATCATTAAGCGCTAAGTCAAGAAATCTTGGTGGCCATTTTATTGTGCCTCTTCCAATTATAAGACGATCGGGAAAAGCGTTGTCTAAAAACTCTTGCATCCTTCTTGCATTATGAGCAGGACAACCGTCTTGCACCAAATCTCCGCGACGTAGACGTCAAGAGCTTGAACAACCGGACTAATCTGATTCTGCAAAATGTTTAAATATTTGTCGGCATTTAAGTTACCGTCAATTAAAATAGGACCAATGACATGATCGCCTAAAATGCCAGCCCAAACACTCTTTGTGAATATTGAGAATGGCACACTGAAATGTTTATTTTCCCTAGACCAATATCGAACAGAAGGATTATACCAGCCATGTATGGAAAATGATGTTTCAACAGTGATTAAAATATTCTTGAAGAAATTTTCGTTTTCATTAGCTTTTTCCATCATTGTTTCACAAAAATCCATTCGTTTCGTACGGTCATCAGGGAAAATTTCTTGGATAGTCATAATTTTGTAGCAGTGGTACTTATTTATAATCAGAATGCTCTTGTACACCAGCTTCTTACGAGATTTGTCTACTCGAACAAGGTGCGCATTTACCTCGGCGAGACTACAGACATTAGTTTCCCGCCTTTCCCGATCTTCCCTTAAGTAAGCTCTAGGCTCGTCTTCGTTATTTAAATGACTACATTTTCGCCAATTTGTGGCACATCCCACAGACTCAAACTTATGAATGATAATAGAAAAGTTTTTAGACCGACTTATTAATTGTTGGAAAATTTTTTTGGGTAAGGGTCCTTATTTTGAGAAAAACTACTTTTTTAACTTGCCGACGTTTCGGTAATTTTTATTACCATCTTCGGGGCAATTAATTATGAGTTTTTCCTGGTCACCATAAAATATATATAAAACAGGAAACAAACAGATAAAATCGTTGGGTAATGTGTGTAATGGTAATGACACACACAGGTGTCATTACCATTACACACTAGAGTCTGATAATTGTACCTTAATATATATATGTGTATATATGTTACATAAGTACATTAAAGGTATCTTAATACCCAACGATTTTATCTGTTTGTTTCCTGTTTTATATATATTTTATGGTGACCAGGAAAAACTCATAATTAATTGCCCCGAAGATGGTAATAAAAATTACCGAAATGTCGGCAAGTTAAAAAAGTAGTTTTTTCTCAAAATAAGGACCCTTACCCAAAAAAATTTTCCAACAACTTATGAATGATGTTTAATACAGTTTAAACCATCGGGGCAGGACGATTTTCAAATGTAAAAATGAATCGCCCGATAACTCCCTCAGCAGTATTACTGCCATAATACCACTTGATCTTTTGCACTTTTTCTTCGGTTGCATAAACATATATTTTCAAGTTAAGGAGAAATGCCAGTTTAACTTACCACACTAACGGCTGAGACGTTAATAAAGGAAATGAGACAAGAACAACGTGAGAGCAGTTCACCACGTGACTACAGAATTGTTTATTGCAGTGTCGCCAGATTGTGAGTGTGATTATCAGAAAATAACAATAAAATTACCAGATACTTCAAATAATACGCCAATATTCAAAAACTTTATTATAAAAAAATAAATAAAGTAAAACAGTTACAAGTAAGTACATTGAATGGAAACTTTTTAAATAATAACAAATGGCTGTCAAGTTTGACTCCAGAGATTACATTATCTTCTTCAGTTTCGTTTATATTTTGGTAAATATTATGAAATTCTATACATATGAAATCTTTCATATAGTGAATTTGAGACAATTTTGTGATTCTTTCACGCATTCTGAACTTAATAAAATACCATTAACTGTGTTCGTCATTAATTTATTTCTGGTTTTAGGTTTGATCTTTTTGGTTTTGATTAAATTAAGTTAACCTTTGAAAAAATGTGTTCACACGTAGCACTGAGCGCAGTCCGCACTCAATGCAGAAAGAGGGACAGAGCTCTCATTTTTCGTGAAGTGTAGCATTTATTTTATAAATTATAAAATAAATGAGCGTAGCTGCATGAACAAAATCTCGTATTGCCGCCCTACTACTAGCTAGATGTTGCCAAATGTGCATCATAGTAAGTAAAATGGAACAGTATTCATTGCATATTATACATTTTATATGAAACGATTTTAGTTATTTCTCAAGTTGTAAATAATTTTATAAAAAAAAGTGACGTTCCCAAAAAAATATATATATATATATATATATATATATATATATATATATATATATATATATTTTGTTTCATGTTTATAATGAATATATTTATGTATGTATTAAATATATTTTATGGACGTTAAGTAGTAGAGTAGCTCTAAAGCTAAACTTTGCCTCTCTGTATTATTAAAAATGTATGTATTGCATTCTTTTTAATAGTCGATTGTTTTTTTTTTGGAATATCCAATGTAGGACAGTCCTTCCGTGGCCTCCTACGCCTCACGGGAGTCGCACCGGCGCATTAACCACAGCCACACCCCACATCCCGCAGGGTTAGTGACTGTAGATACCAGAATCGTGTGCCGTAAGCAGACGGAGAGAACCCAGAATGACCGCCTTCTGCATTTGGCCTGCCAGCCCCTTAGCTTATTTTTTGGCAGGCCGGTATGGTCTTCAGATTCGAGAGCAGCGTAGGCTTTATCCCTCCGAGTACACCGAGTATTAGGACGACCATTTTGACTGAGTAGCCGGGGTACAGCACTTGGAGTTCGTACCGGAAATCGCGGTATTTGGCCCGTTTCTCCTCTTTCTTCAAGGTGATGTTTCTCTCCGCAGGTGCCGAGAACTCGATGGCATATATCACCTTGTGTTGATGGTCGAGGAGAACTATGTCAGGCTTGTTGGCTTGGATTAGCCTGACCATCGGGAACGAGTAATTCCAGTAAATCCGGCATTTCTCGTTCTCGACAACGGACTCAATATCTCCGGGGACGTAAGGCAGCACTGGTGTCTGGTCTACCCCGTACGAGTACCTTAGATGGTAGTGTAGCACTCGTAATGCCACGTTATGTCGGTGGATGTAGGCCGAAATCGCATATATGGGGCATGCAGAAAGTAAGTGTATGAGCGAATCCGGCGCTTGACGGCAGATCCTGCACTTGATATCAGGATTCTCTACACGCCACACGCGGCTACGATAGACCAACGTGTTGATAACATCATCCTGGCAGGCCATAATGAATCCCTTGGTCTCTGACTTAAGCCCGGCTGACCTTAAAAAGGCGAATGTTAGCCTGGTCGATAAACCCAGTGTTCTATGTTCTTATAGAAGACACCATGCTGGGGTTTATCGACATCGCCGTTTTTTCCATTTTACTCTGTCATGGTGCCATAAAATGAAAAAAAGTTTTATACAAAAGTTGTAGAACTATTAAATAGGGATCGATGTGTGGAAATCCGATGACAAAAAATTCAAAAATAAATTATTTATTTGAAAAACACCGTTAAAAATCTCGTTTTTTTTGAAACGCTCATATCTTCGTGAAAACAAATAATATTTTCACGCAACTTGATAAAAGTGTAGCACTCTACTAACTAAAAAAGATCGTTTTCAAAAAATTTAAAAATATTATAAACATTTTGCAAAAATTGATTTTTTCTAAAAAATCACGTTTTTTTTAAAATCTCGATAGCTCATACACGCTCTCATATTTCTAGTCAATTTTGAGCTTAAAATTTGTTTGAAATGTTGTACTAACATGGTTATTTATTGCGCGCTTTTTAAATTGATCGGTAATATGCGAAAAATCGGTTGAAAAATCGGTTTCCTTTCAAGAAAATTTTTTTTTTTTTTTTTTGTTAGCATCATTGAATAGCTGGTATTTTTTTATAAATTTACAAAAAAAATTTTTTATCCCTTTGGAGCCGAGATAATTTTTTTTTGAAAAAAATCTAGTGAAGCTATCTTTTAATATTAAGGGCTGAAATTTAAAGAGTTTGTAGTTCAATACTTGTATTTTACATAAAAAAAATACTACAATGACATATTCGCTCTCTATTCTTTGGAAATTTAATGGCAAGCGGAGCACACCCCGGCTCATACGTTCGTTCGCTCGAGCGGTGTCGTGGGGGTGCGGGACGGTGTTAACGTGGATACATCTGTAAAACTGTATGCTCTTACCATACGTATCGTATCGTAGTTTCAACTGCACACAGAGCGTTCATACGATTATGTCTCTTGAACGTTATGTTGATTCTTAAAGACATATGAGTTGACAGGTAAATAATAATTGTTAAGCAACATTTTTAGTACAAAAATAAAATATTTACTTTACATGAAAGTTCAAAATGTTGACAGTGAATATAAACGTGTACGGTACTTAATTGATCCGTAGTTTTTTTATCAGAGACCCCTCCCCCCATCCTCGTTGTCACTGGTACGTTCCTCGCTGTATGCAGCGAGTACGGAAGAGTCGGCCTCGCTTTCGATCTCATCATCATCATGGACATTGGTCTGTGATTCATCCATCACCACGCAAGACTCATTAAATATATCTTCGTCCAAGTCGTCATCAAGAGCATCTGCCTCCATCGTAGTTATTTCTATATTAGTGCAATTTTCTTGATCGCATGTCAAGCACATGCTTGAACACTTCAAACCATGCCTCCTGCAGCTACAGATCTTCGTTTTACATCCGCTTCCGCATCTGCAGGCTATCGTTTTAACGATTTCGTCTGGAACCAGCTGATCCGAGCTGTACGTGGGAAGCAGATTAGTGCCGTCGGAAGTCCAACCCCATTGTTCTGGCTCTAGCGAAGTTCCGAGCCACGTTTGCAACTGCAAATAGGAGCGGTAGGCATGTTGAGCCGCTGCTGCCTCCGTAGGTGGGAGGGTGGCCAAATTAAAAGACGATCTTGATGTCGATTTTTTTAATTGTATGTATCGCAAATCATTTAACGTACCTTTCGTTTTTTTGGTAGAGTATAAGCACGATATTATCTCGCATCCAACGCTTGCAATAACTTGATGTCTGGAATGTTCGTTGTAAAAGGCATCGAAATTTGGCAACTGTAATTTTTGTTTGTCAAATATTTTACAGATTTTATTGCAACGTACCCTTATTTCGTAACGACAATGTGAACACGATTATGAAGCACCAACACTGTAACGGTTTGCTGATCATCTGCACTGCACAGTATACAGTTGAGAAAGAAGCAGACGCACAAAGTGTAGTTGCCGAGAACCCCGAATCGGCTCTCCCCCCACACCCCGGTACTGTGTGCTCGGCTTGCCATTAAATTTCCAAAGAATAAAGAGTGAATATGTCATTGTAGTATTTTTTTTATGTAAAATACAAGTATTGAACAACAAACTCTGTAAATTTCAGCCCTTAATATTAAAAGATAGCGTCACTAGATTTTTTTCAAAAAAAAAATTATCTCGGCTCCAAAGGGTCGTAGATGAAAAAATTTTTTTTGTAAATTTATAAAAAAATACCAGCTATTCAATGCTGCTAACAAAAAAGAAAAAAAAAATTTTTTTCTTGAAAAAAAATCGATTTTTTTGTTGTTAAAAAAAACCGATTTTTCGCATATTACCGATCAATTTAAAAAAGCGCGCAATAAATAACCATATTAGTACAACATTTCAAGCAAATTTTAAGCTCAAAATTGACTAGAATCATGAAAGCGTGTATGAGCTATCGAGATTTTAAAAAAAACGTGATTTTTTCGAAAAAATCAATTTTTGCAAAATGTTTATAATATTTTTAAATTTTTTGAAAACGATCTTTTTAGTTAGTAGGGAGCTACACTTTTACCAAGTTTCGTGAAAAAATGATTTGTTTTCACGAAGATATGAGCGTTTTAAAAAAACGCGATTTTTAACGGTTGTTTTTCAAATAAATAATTTATTTTTGAATTTTTTGACATCGGATTTCCACAGATCGATCCGTATTTAATAGTTCTACAACTTTTGTATAAAACTTTTTTTCATTTTTATGGCACCATGACAGAGTAAAATGGAAAAAACCGTTTTTGGCCAACTTTGGGCCCAATTTACTATGGGTCCCCGAGGTGCCAGTTGTTTGTATTTTGGTTTATTGAATTATACGGAAAATTTCAGATTTTTTACATATTTTTGTTGACTGTATCTCCGAAGTGAAAAATTAACATGGGGCCAAAAATAGGCAGACTGCACTAGTGGACGACTGCACATTTGTCCAACCCGAGCGTTTTGTAGTTCGCGCTCTCCGGAGGCATAAAGTTTAAGGTCATCCATATAAAATAGATGGGTGACCTTATGCCTCCGGTCGCTAGGTGGTCCACATTGATATCCGCGGGTTTAGCGGAGCCCAATAGACAACGGCAGCAGTGAGACGCAGAAGAGGAGAGGACTCAGGGAGTCACCCTGGAAAACTCCTCTCCTAAATGTCACCTGCTCTGTCGTGACCCGCTGTGCACCTGATGTTATGGTGAAGCGAGTCTTCCAGAGTGACAGCAGCTTTTCTATGCATCTCACTAATGACGCTGGTACCGCAAGACATTCGAGCAAGTACAACAATAGCTCATGCGATGTTGTATCAAATACCTTGCGGTAATCAATCCAGACCATCGATAGATTTCACTGGTATTGCACAGAATCCTGTGTAATACAGCGGTCTATCAGCAGGCTGTCCTTGCAACCTGCCATGCCTTTCTTGGCACCACGCTGTTCGTGTATCTGCTGGAAGACCGGATCAACAAACCTCAGTGTCCTAGTATGCAAGATACGTGTAAATATCTTGTAGCAGGAGTTGAGGCAAGTGATCGGCCTATAATTCCTCGGGTCGGAAAGATCACCCTTTTTGGGGATAAGCACTGTACGTCCCTCGACGAACCGGTCCGGAATCTGCTGCCCCTCGTTCAACCATGAGTTGAAAACTCGCGCCAGACGGCGATGAGTGAAAGGGAATTTCTTCAACCACCAGTTGTTAATGCCGTCTGGGCCCGGGGCAGCGAAGTTTTTGGTACCGACAAGTGCTTGTTGGACTTCCTCCGTACTGATTGTCTGGCACACTTCTTCTGGCTCTTCAAGATGTCTGTGGCACAGAACCTCGAAGTGTGCAATTGCTGGAGTGTCGCTATTGAATGAACGCGTCGTTTCGTAGATTCTCTTCCAGAAGGTTTCAACATCTTTTACAGTCAGCGGATTATCTACATCACGCTGTGGCTCTTGAAAGAGGCGGGAAGGATTCGTACGGAACAAATTGTTTTGTTCCATACTCCTCACCCGCCTCCTCAATGTTTTCTTTATAGCCATAAGCGCTCGGATCCTGTCTAGACAGTGCTGCTTGATGGTAAGCGTCACTGTCAGATTTAGAGTATGGTGTTGAGGTCTTAATCCGGCTGCTATGCGCCGGATTCTGGAAGTAAAAACTCTACCAGTCGTCTTATATTCCACCACACTCTGGATCCGAGAAGCGTGTTGTCTGGCCGACTGTATTTTGCCCTCGATTTTTTGTACACGCCGCTTGGCTTTCTCGACCCAGTGATTGATTGACCTCTCACGGGGGACGAGTTGCTTCGCGGCGTTGTACACGGCACAGTTTATTTGCCAGATGTCTGCATCTTCCGGAACTTTCTCATCGATGACCGTGTCCATTCTAGCCAGGTCTTGTGGCTTTAGATTAGCCCTGGTGTTAAGGCTAACCCTCATCCTTAAGTCTACACCGGTGAACTCTAAAGGATGTTCCCCATCAGCTGGTAATTGCCGCGGTGTGACTGCGGCTGGCAGTTCTTCCAGCTGACGGGGTGCCCTTACGTAACCTGTCCTGAGCAGAAAGGATACTTGATCTCTCAGATGTTGTTGAGAGAAGGCGCGATGCTCTGGATGCATTTCGCACCAAAGTGCACGCATTCGCGCCATGTAACCCCTTCGCTCAGGTTCGCTACTCTCGCAGGTCAGCAAGTCATTCCGAAGTTCCCTCGTCCACTTAAAGCGTCCATGTTCATTGCCTTGGTTGTCAACGTTGAGACCATCCGGTAAGGCCCCTCCCACCTGTCTCTGACGCCCATCCGCTTGGGGTCGATTGTGAGGGGCCCTTCTTAGATTATAAGGAACCCAAGCAGTAAAGGTAGCAGGGTGGTTAGCCCTGGTACCCCGGCCGGCATTTGTCAGGCAGTGTTTTTTTTTTTTTCGGAATATCCGATGCCGGTCAGTCCTCCCGTGGCCTCCAACGCCTCACGGGAGTCGCGCCGGTGCATCAACTACAGCCACTCCCCACATCCCGCAGGGTTAGTGACTGTAGATACCAGAATCGTGTGCCTTAAGCAGACGGAGAGAACCCAGATGACCGCCTTCTGCATTTGGCCAGCCAGCCACTAGGCTGATTTTTGGCAGGCCGGTATGATCTTCAGTTCCGAGAGCAGCGTAGGCTTTATCCCTCCGAGTACACCGATTATAAGGACGACCATTTTTACCGAGTAGCCTGGGTACAGCACTTGGAGCTCGTACCGGATCAATGGACAACAAATTGGTGAACTTTGGAACAGCACTTAGGTATTTAGTCCTGCTTGATGTAAAACTAAGATATATCAGAAATGAGTTAATCGGTGTTATACTGGATGTTTTATAAGTCGATTTATAAAAATCGTTACTAATAAACTACCTTAATTTTTCAAAATATGAAAACATTCCGTTAAAAAAGTTGTTTAGAATGCAATTTATGTCTCCTTACTAAATTTCAGAAACATAAATTTACTTTGTTGTAACTGCCCCTTTTACAATAAATTAGTATTTCATTCTGAATTTTTAAAAATCATATTTGCAAATTGAGAGTGCTCTAATATCACTAATATCTTTTCTACAATAAATTAATATTATGAATATTTTTTTGTTCTTAACGTCTTATCTTATTTTCAACAAAAAATTGTCTACTAATGAAGAAAAACTTTTTTAATGTGATGAAAAAATCACATTAAATATTGAAAAATAAAGGTAATTTACTAGTGACAATTTTTATAATTTGACTTATAAAACACCCTGTATGACACCAACTCAATTCATATTTGATATCTCAAAATTTTACACCAAGCAGGAATAATTCCCGAAGTGTCATTCCAAAATCCTAAAATTTGTTGTTCATTACACTATTGTTACATAATATATCCTAGGGCACAGTGTATATGCCGCTGCGTGTGATACAATATTACACAAAGCATTTAGCAATATTTCCTCAACTGTTCGCGCATCGGTTTCCAACACCTGTTTCCTAAATTAACAGTAAAGATGTACTCTGAATTGCACTTAAAATATGCATTATAACATTAATGATTTCCTTAACATGCATGACTTTGTCAACACAAATCTACACGTACTGATTTTTCGCGTCCATGATATTGCCAATAGTTATTACTATTTATTTTTATTTTTATCCTCATGCTAGCTACATTTCAACTTACTACGACGTTTGTTGACAAACTACATATCAATTAGGGAATAGGGTCTCGCTGGCTGCTACTATCCTTTCCTATAGGAAAGGCATTCCAACGGGGAAGCTGGTTCCTGGATTTATGGACTTACACGGAAAATGTACGGAGTCGAATTATCACAATATTCAGTTAATCTTTTGCATGTATATAAAATTATCATCTAATTCAAAATGGTTATAATTTCTTATTTTCAGTAATATTTACTTTTAAATCCTTAGCTTCTTCTGTTCTGATATCCACAACATTATATTTATGTAGTAGATCTTCATAAAGGATAGTTATTGTATATATTATCACCATGAGAAGGATATTTTCATCAACTGCAGCAGCAATACACATCAGTGATGATTCAATGATAGGGCCAAACTCTTTATTAAACTAAAAAATAAATGAATTTTTTATTAAAGGTCTCCTCGGAGATTTGCTTGATTATTTTGTTAATGAATGTAACAACACAATATAAGAACCATTTGGCATCAATATATTAAAAACTTAGTAAATCAAAAATGGTCGATATAATGGAAAAATAACGAAAAAAAAAAGTTAAATATTGTGAGGACAGTACCCTCTGACGATACTGTAGCGTAACTGTAACTTATAGCAGCCTGGCAAATAATAAAAAATCTAAACCAAAGCAGTAAATCAAGCCTGCCTGAAGAATTTACAGATATCTGGAAATTCATTGTCAGATATACGATCAGCCGCTCAGACTTTCAATAATTTCTTTATTGATTCCATTAAACAGCTAACCCAGACTGTCAGTGTAAAAAAATCAAAAGTTAATATTAATAATAACTCAGTTTTTTTATCACCAGTCACAGTTGATGAAATTAGTAAAATTATTAAATCTGTATCTTCAAAGAATTCCTCAGGAGAGGATGGCATACCCTGTTCTTTATTAAACGGTGTTATAGATTATGATTCAAAATAACTTATCCATGTGATAAATTTATCTTTCCAGGAAGGTATTTTTCCTTCTTTATTAAAAACAGCATTAGTTGTTCCCATACATAAGAGGTATGATAAATCAATTTTGTCTAATTATAGAGGTGTAGTACTATTGTCAGTATTTTCTAAGATTTATGAAAAATCATACTACTTATATTAGACTTACTAATTTTTTGATTACAGAAAAAATATTGCTAGATAGTTTGGGTTTAGAAGTGGTTATTCTACACGGTATGCCATATTATCATTATGTAACTTTATACTTAACAGCTTTGAAAATAAAGAAAAATGTGCATGTGTATTTTTTGATCTAACATGAGTCTTCGAAACCGTGGATCACAATCTTCTTATAGGCAAATTGGAAAATTATGGCACAAAGGGATTCGCACTGGGCTGGATTAAAACATATTTACTAAATAGGTATTAAAAAGTATCTCTAACTGCTAATAATAGGATTTACATTTTTGATCTTAATCACGTTTTCCCTGGGGCTCCCCAGGGGAGTGTGTTGGGAGCACTATTATTAATTCTATTTATTAACGACATTCATTCTTATATGAATGAAACTTTTATATCTATCTTTGCTGATGACACAGTTACCGCCAACTCAGATGATGACTTCCACACTCTAGCATCCAAAACAAATAAGACAATATCTTTAATGCGAAAATATTGTTCTCATAATGGTCTCGACCTAAATGTCCTTAAAACCAGTTTCTCAATATTTTCTACTAAGCCCCGCCCCTTAACTCTAGCCTACTAATAAAAATGGGCAATAAATCTATCATTCAACATGATGCTGTCAAATATCTTGTACTACAAATAGACTCTTGACTGTCATGGGGTAATCAAATTGATAGATTATTAAAAAAACTATCTTCCCATTGTTATGTATCATGGTTAATGAGACAACATCTTAGTTTAAACATCTTGAAAATTTATTACTATGCATATGTACAATCCTGTCTCGACTACTGTATATTTTGCTGGCGAAATTGTTCAAGAATAGAAGAGCTTCTTGTAATGCAGAAAAAAATAATTTGTACTATGACATTTAAATCTTCACGTGATTCCTGTAAAACTTCGTTTAAAAAATTAGATATATAAACAGTACCTTCATTGTACATCCTTAGATGTATAATTGCTATAAAATCTCATATTGACAAATATATACCAAGAAATAGAAATTCAACGCATTACTTAAGGGAAACTTTTAACATCATTGTTCTACAACAGATTAACTACTATAGCGAAGAGACCTAATACTATGTCTATTAAGTTATATAATAAACTTCCAATTGAAGTTAAAAAAATAAACAATATTAAATCTTTTAAATGCATGGTACGATCCATTCTAACTCAAAAAAAGTTTTTTCGGAATGAGTATATATGAGCTGCAATCATTTCATTTGACATGGTGGTTTTTTATTATATATACATATTTTTTATATGGCATTTGTACTTTTAAATTGTGTTTGTATTTATATGTAACATTCCCAGTCACTTTTAACTTATCGATATTAAACCTTAGCTTTTAACATCCCGTGTTAACTATATTTCTATACTTGTAAAGTCTATGAAAATAAAGTTATTAATTATCATTATTATTATTTTTACATGAATCGAAAAAAAATAACATGCTAATTTTAGTTACAATGTATCGTTCCAATAGTTTCTTTTTAAAAACGTTTCAAAATATAGAAGATTTCACCTTGGCCGATTGGAAAAGTTAGGTAGGTACTAGATTATCTCGTTTTTAATTTTCTTTTTTTTATCATTACACGTTGGCCTATTTCCCTATCAAAGCCAATAACCGATGCCAGGAAAAGCTCATCAGTGCTTATGTATGCACTGGCACTCCTAACCTAAAAATGTTGCCAAACCTTTACTTTGTCGTGGGGTAGAGATCTATAACATGCTTATATCATAAATACACAGAACCCACAATTTTATATCCCTTTTGAAAAATGACTTGGTCCTGCATTGGTACACGGATCTGATTGTGCTAAGTTTAGTATTTTTCTATTAGTGGAGTGCAATTCAATCTTTATTGTCGAGGTTCGCACATTAGGGGGACTGTAGCTCTCTTAGGATGCATTTTTTTCTTATTTTTGGTGGTAGGCGGAGCGAGAGATTATTGCAATTCAGGTCATTATTTGAAAATATGTAAAAATGTGACTATTTCTTAAAAATATATCGTTTTATGTAACCAATCGAAAAATATGAAATAATACATAAAATATGTATGAATTTGTACGCTGCATATAATTTTAAAAATAGTGACGATCTACATTGCATAATATCTGGATGTTATGAAAGATAAAAATACTGTTCACTCCAAAAATCCAATTTCTGTAAAAGTAGGCCTTATTATCACGGGTACCTAATAGGTGCAATTGACTGCAGTTATATTAGTAATCTGGTGATGATAATGCCAAGTTATATCACAACAAATCAAGTAATATGATACTGTTGTGTGATTCTTACCTTCACACAGAAAATATAGTTTATTTCAAACTTATCTGCAACATAAAAAATGTCGGTTTCTTTGATGGAGGTAAAGGGATGAAAAGAAACCGACGTTTTTTATGTTGCAAATAAGTTTGATGCAAAATGTACAGGGTGTGCAAATTTCGAGGTTTGTATAGGGTAACTCGGTAACTGTAAGAGATACAAAAAACTGGAACACACATTCTCGATCTCTTTTGTTGAGACATATTCACTGGCGAAAACAAGAATTTGTTATCTACTTTTGTTTTCGAGTTATACACAAAAGTTCGATTTTTCGACTTTTAAACATAATATCTTGGTTGTTTGTAAAGTTATGAAAAAACAACTTTTACATTCTTCAGGCACTTTTTCTGTATAATACAGTGTCGTTGAGAAAATTTAAAAAAAAGGTACAATTTCGAGTTATGGCATAAAGTTGTATTTTTTTAAATGGGGATCATAGTTGGCTATGGTTTAGTTAAAAAGGAAATTTTTTTCTCTTTCAAACTATATATTATATGTGGGGTCGCTTTTGATGTGTAAGTATTTAATAGCGAAAATAATCTTTCGGTAGATTACTTTTTTCGTTTTTTTTTATATTTACTCGAAGTAGGCGTGTCTCATCTATGACAGTGTTTATAAGTTTGTCAACAAATTGCATATTGATAATTTTATTTTCGTCATAATTACACCCCATTTAATCGTAAAAACAATTGTGATATTGCATCCGAAATATATTTCAATCGCTATCCAGAAAGAAAACAACCTAATAAAGCTATTTTTAAGAGGTTAAAAAAAATCTCATTAATTATGGGTCCTTCAACAAGCCAAGACCAAAAAATCAGATATTTATATCTAATTTTAAAATACATTACAAATACAAAATAAAAATTCAAATTAAAGTAAATGTTCAAACTGATGTCCGTTATGTTCGATACATAAATGACACCGCTTTATTACACTCTGATCTGCATTATAAATATGAAGATTTGAAATGGAATTCACACAGTCTATACAATTTTGTGAGTTAATTTATGTCGATACTGGTTTTCTTGTATAATTTGTTTTTAATGTGGCCCCAAAAGAAAAAAATCCAGTGGCGTTAAGCCAGGTGATCATGGTGGCCACCTCACTGGTCCGTTACTTCCCATCCAGTTGTTTTCAAAATTGGTATTTAATAATTCTGAAACAGTCCTGATATTATGAGATGGTGCACCATCTTGTTGGAAGAACTGATTTCTTGCCTTAATTAAGGGTAAATTGTCCATAAATTCCTCAATAATTTTCTGGTTTAAGATTTGTAGTACCATTGGCCATTAAGATTTTTTTTTGATATATGTGATACGTGAGAGTTCATTTCAGACCAATAGTGCTCGTTATGCCTTTTGAAATTTCCTGCACTGCTAATGTAGGCTTCATCTGTCCAAACTACATTTCTAGAGAAGAATGGATCTCGTTGACTTTTTTGACTATACCATATGCAAAACTCCAATCGTCGAATTTGTGTATCTTCAAAATACCCAAAACTTGACGTCCCAGAATCAGCTTTAATTTGACGACTTGAAATTGAAGGATTTGCAACCGCCAAGTTTCTTCAGCATTATCGATGTTGTAATTTTTTTAGTCTTGGCTTGTTGAAGGACCCACAATTAATGAGATTTTCTTTTAACCTCTTAAAAATAGTTTTATTAGGTTGTTTTTTTTCTAGATAGCGATTGAAATATATTTCGGATGTAATATCACAATTGTTATTACTTTGAATAAAGCATTCTAGCATATCATATTTCTTGTAATTTTTATAAGACATCTTCACTTTTACGATTAAATGGGGTGTAATTATGACGGAAACAAAATTATTAATATGCAATTTACTGACAAACGGATAAACACTGTCATAGATGACACACGTCTACTTAGAATAAATATAAAAAAAAAAAACGAAAAAAGTAATCTACTATATAACGACTCCCTTTTTACATTTATTTTCAAATTTAGTTTTATAAAAAAGCAAGCCAGTTATTTTAAATCTTACCCAGCTAGCTAGCAAGAGACCCTCCAAATTTGTATATCCCAGGGATGAGCTTTAACCTTTCCACCAATTTAATTCGGATTGCTTAGATGTATATTTATATACAGGGTTTTTATTTGGGCACCACCAGTTTTTTATAGTTCAAAAATAGGTAATTAATCAAAAAAAACTACATTAAACAAAATACATATCTATTCAATAAAAACTGGAAAAAATGAATATAAATTCGTTTACAAAACAGAATGCATAGTAATTAAAATGAATGTCCGACAAAAGGTCGGTGTACTCAAAAAAGGCACAACACTAACTATAATGAAACTCTTGGGTTAATCAAATACTACACTTAGCCAATAGACAATAATTGGTAACTATTTTGGTACAAAACAAATAAAATAACATAAGACATCAAATGTCAAATGAACATAACTGTAAAAAACAAATACATAAGGCAAAGTAAGGCATAAAGGTAAACTGAACCTACGGTATATACGTAAAATGCTACGATACAAATCAGATACATAAGGCAACATAAGGCATCATTGTCAAATGAACATATATACCGTATGTTTCGGTACAAATCAAATACTTAAGATAACATAAGACATAATTTGTCACAGGAACGTAAAGATACAAAACTCATAGATAATCCAAAAAACACCATAACATAACTTATTCAAGACACTGCATTCCATAAGACCAAATACACCGCGGTAACTAAAGGTACTATAACTATACCATATTACTTAATATGCCGCCACTAATTGTCTTTGGCAGCACTCACATAAGTTCGCTCGCCACCATAGCTCTAGGCGAACTCCACGTCCACTCTACCACCATCGCCCCAGGCGAACTCTACATCTATCTTGCACCACCGCTCAAGGCAGAATCCTGTATCGATCCTCGATCGACCTGGTTGCGAACTGCTCGCACCCCGCGCACTCCCGTGTTTTTGACCAATCACAGGGCTACAGGTTACGCAAACTTCCTTAGAAACAGACATGGTCACGCGCGATTAGTTCTACACACACTCCAGATTTAAATTTATATAATGCATATAAAAAATACAAGACTCTCTTTTTAACAACATCAGAGAATATATTTATTTTTCCATATTATTCGGCATATGCATTTTTACTGAGTGTTTTCGAATCGCGTCCAGCGGCAGCCTGTGAATCTTTTCAAATATAATAATTTACGCTCGCAGGGCCGTGTTATCAAATTTTTAAATTAAACAGGCACTAACTTACTGCGACTGCAAGTGGTTTACTCATTAAAGATAGGGCTTTCGATTAGGCCAAAAAAGTGGACCGTTACAACTAAAGATTATTTTCGCTATTAAATACTTACATATCAAAAGCGACTCCACATATGATACATAGTTTGAAAGAGAAAAAAAAATATTTTTTAACTAAACCATAGCGAACTATGATTCCCATTTAAAAAAATACAACTTTATGCACCTTTCTATTTAAATTTTCTCGACGCCACTGTATTATACGGAAAAAAGTGTCTGAATAATGTAAAAGCTGTTTTTTCATAGCTTTACAAACAACCAAGATATTGACATGTGTCTAAAAGTTGAAAAATCGAACTTTTGTTTATAACTCGAAAACAAAAGACGATAGCAAATTTTTGTTTCCGCTAGTGAATTTGTCTCAAAAAAAAAGATCGAGAATGTGTTTTCCATTTTTTTTTTGTATCTCTTACAGTTATCGATTTACCCTATACAAACATAGAAATTTGCCCACCCTGTACATATAATCTACTGTATAATTTTCTTCACAATAATAATGTTGCTTCCAATGATTATTTTTAAAAGTAAAATGGTGTACAATAAGGTTCAATTCTGAATGCCTGCAAAATATTTCTTTGATATCACAAAAAGAAAATTCTCTCGGTTGAAATTAGATTACCTCACGAAAAATATTAGGTTTTTTCCAGCAGTAGTTACATCTAACCTTTAACTAGAATGCTACTGGTTTTAACTGGATCTGAGAATTTTTAGTAAAAAAAAAATGGTTGTCTATGTTTCATAATGCACAAAATTAATGATTATTATTTTTACTTGTTCACAACTAAAAACATTTTTATTGTTATGTAATCTTTTCTTAACATATATCTTTATGTATGCAATCAGATATCAAAGTAAGCTAAGAGAACTGTCTTTCTGAATATTATATCCTTTTGGTCTCCTTTAGCACAATTTATTAACTTAAAGAATTAAAAATATATACTTACAGCATAATAATATTTAAATATATATGCAAGACATTCAATGGGTAATACATTATGGTGAACTAAATCCACATAATTCACAACATGGGCACGACGATCATCCAAAGACACTAAAAAAATTATATATTTATTTTGAAATGTATCCTTAATGTTAATTCATGGCTATTAACAGTTGCTGGTCTACTCAATTAACAATTACTTGAAGTGTTATTAATAATATATTTGTCTAGAAAAGCCACCAATAGAATTTGCAACTGCTTATCGATTGTTAATTTTAGCTGTTCCAACTGTTTAAAAATTCTTATTGGCCGCTCCAAATCTTTCATGTAGGTGATATGGACATCGCAGATACATTTATAGGCCTGAAATAATAATATCAATAACATCAAAAATATTTAAAAATTGGTAAAAATAATATTTTTTACATAATCAATTTTTGCCTATTTATAACAACTATTTAAATGTTACTACTCACCATAAAATGCAGAGGTTGGCCATTAAGATTCTGCAGCATATTAAAGCAAGTGCTAGTGAACTCTTTACATGAACGTGAATATAGAGTAATTTGATTTGATAATTCTGTTTTTAGAATATTATCAGTATCAGTTATATTTCTTAAATTCCAAATTAAATACCATTTACAACAAGACAAAAGACCGCATATAATCTAAAAAAAAAAACTGTTAAAACAAGAACAACAAAAGGAATATGGCAATAATATGGAAATAATGCAAAAAATGGTTTGAAAATTATTTGTGATTACACACAAAAAACAATGTTCGAAGATGTTATTTCTAGCATAAAAGATATCAGTAGGTGTGTCTCAGGGGAATTATTAGTAAGTCGTTTCATTTACAATATTTATCAATGACTTATGTCATGAATGCGTGGAGAGCTGTTCCATACTGCTTTTTGCTGATGACACGCTAATATACAGGGTAGGCCAACTATTAATTTAATTTAATTCTTTTCTTGCAGTTTTATTTGATGAAATGCAAAAAATTTGTTTTTATATAAAATAGTTTTTATTTTAATTTTAATACCAAAATTGTGAACTCTACAGGGCGTTTAGATTTCTCTGGAAGTATATTAACTTTGTTACTTTAAATATACACCCTGTAAATTATTATATTTTTATATTCCTTGTTAAGTTTTCTATTAAATAATACATGGTTTGCTGTCTAATGTTGTAAAGATATTAATTATTTATTAAAAAATGACAGATTTAGGCCATTAGTAAAATTATTACTCCACGATTGATAGATTAAAGGAAATAAAATTGTTTTGAAGGCTTATTGTGCCTAAGAAAAGTTACTTTAATGCTCTACAAAGGCATACAGAAAAACATACTGAGTGCAAATATATTTATTTTTGAGAATTTCAATTGACCATAATCCCATTTATTTAAATGGAACACCCCGTATATAATAGTTATTTATTTGTGACATCCTATAACGTTTATTTCTTCTCACCTTCTTTGGGTATTAACACTGTCCTATAAATTATTTAAAAAAATTATTAAATAAACTCAGCGCCAAAAGGATGTCAGAGGTTGGTTTTTCGATATGAAAAAAATTTTTTTTTTTCAAAAAACCAACCTCTGACATCTTTTTGGCGCAGAAATTTATTTAATAATTTTTTAAAATAATTTATAGGATAGTGGCTTAATACCCAAAAAAGGGGAGAAGTAGAAATTCTGTATATTTTTACACCAACTTGCTTTAATACTGTAATGAATCATACATGTTTATTAGTCATTACTATAATTTCGGAAATTCCCGTTTATCTTGTGCTACCGCGCACTTTCTACCGCCATGTAAATCAATTCGGTTTTCAAATGACAACTACCTTCAGCGCGCAGAGATGGGTGGTTGAGGAGTCTTAAGTGCGTTGAGCTTGGCCTCATTTGGTTAGAATTCAGAATTCGACAACAACGCCGGCGCCACCCGGCCGAATGTCTGGTAACATCTTGAAATTTTTAGCGCGCCAATATCCATTTGGCATGATGACGGTCTCGGATGCTAAGACCAGGCAGAACTATTGCCTTTTTATCCTAGTCTTCGCTGTAGACCTGAACTGGCCTCGTGCAGGGCGGGTTAGCTTACTTTACGAACGGCCCCACTCACAAATGTGAGCGGTGCCGAAGATTTCGGCCAACCTCCCTGGGTCCTGGCTGATGAACCCTGCTGGCTAGGGCCTCTTCTTGTGCTCTTCTGTCTTCGTCTTCTATCTTCGCCAGCTTGTCACCCCCGGGGGTAGTCATCTGTCTGTCAGGGACTGTGTGGATATTCTGTGACTTGGGATTAACTGCCAGTACACAAAGTGTCAATTGACACAATGTCATCTGGATCATCCGACTAGATGAGGATGAACTGTGTAGCTCTAGGAGGTGAAGGCCTAAGTACTTTCTTAGCACTTTCGTCCTTCACGGAGCCAGGGGGACAACAGGCACTGGTCGGTTTACTGACCAGCGTCCGCAAGGTTTGTGGGAGAGTGGTTGGTCGTGTCATGTCTTTTCCGTGGGTTTGGTCCATCTGTAAGGAAAGGATTAGTTATACTTACCCGTTATCCAGTAACTGTACCTTCGGCCTCTTGTGCCTCGGTGCGTCGGCCGGATCATAGGAGGTGGCCTCCCTGATCAGCGGGTTCCTGTGCTCCTCAGCTAAGGTGTACAGTTTCTTCGCTCTATCCCGGATGATTTCGGTGACTGGTGTGTACTCCAGGTCCCTGAAGATGTCAGCGTTTCTTACGTACCATGGTGCGCCCACCGCTGTCCTGATGGCCACGTTTTCCACGGCTTGGATCTTCTTCAGATAGGTCTTCGCTTGGTATCCCCATGCTACGGAGGCGTAGGTCAGCTGTGGTCTGATGAGTGCTTTAACTAGCAGAAGCTTGTTCCTCAGACTGGGCCTGCTCTCGTCCGCTTGGCCTTTACCACGATGGCTTCGGTGTTCTGTCTCCATGTCAGGCCTTTATCCATGATTACGTAAAGGTACTTGACGGAATCGTGCCATTGGATGTCCTCGCCGAACATGGAGACGTGTCCTGTGGGGGTTTCCTTGCGTACTTTCTTGAAGAGAATCGTCTGGTTTTTCTCCGCGTTGACTGCGACTTTCCACTTGATACACCATTCTTCCAGAAGAGAGGCTGCCTCTTGGAGTCTTCTGGTGGCTGTTCTCGCTCTCCAGGATCTGGCCGTGAGGGCCGTGTCGTCCGCGTAGAGTGCCATTGCGGTGCCTTCGGCCCTTGGGAGATCAGAGGTGAAGACAGCGAACAGATGGGGTGACAGCACAGAGCCTTGGGGGACTCCGGCTTCCATCGGTCGATACGTGGACACACAGTCCCTGATCTTCACTCGCATCTGTCTCCCGTGCAGGTATGATCTAACTAGTTTGACGAGTGCAATGGGATAACCCATACTCATCATTTTAGCTAATAGACCATCGTACCAGACTCTGTCGAAAGCCTTCGCAACATCCAGGAGTAGTGCCGCCGTGACCTGTCTTTGGTTGAAACCTTTGGTGACTTCTTCGGTGATCCTGAGCACTTGGAGTTCCGTACTATGTCCTGTCCTGTACACGAACTGTTCATCCGGGATGATTTGGAGCTCTTCGGTTTCCTCTTCTATTCTTCTCAAGATGACGCGCTCGGCTACCTTGCTCACAGTTGAGAGTAGGCTGATGGGCCTGCAAGAGGAGGGAAGAGATTTTTAGCGCGCTGAGCTAAACCTTCTGGTGTTGTGACTAGCTTTTTCTCTTTGGCAAGAAAAATATGTCACTAGTGACGCTCGAGACTACGGCGGTAAAACGGTGTGCGGTTCTCTCGGGCGCCAGTTCCTCTTTAGAGTGCAGTTAACCCCAGCTTACTTGTTATCGCAAGGGGTCTCAGATCGTTAGCAAACGGCCTTAGTCAAAACAGTTAGTCTTCAGAGACATGCGAATTTGCTAGTTTACTAGTGTATGAGTTCGAAACATTGACTGACTAACACTGTTAATCCTAGCTTTATTGCAAGAAGTCTCAAATCGCTTGCAACGACCAGGGTCAAAACAGTCAATCATCAGCAAATGTAAATTACTAGTGTGGTCAATGAACGCACTCCCAAAAACAAAATTTAACTTCCAAAAGAAAACGAAGCTCTCGTGGACAGATGGACAGAAATGATTTTAAGTTAAAATTACGGAAAGTTAAAATTTTAACTTTATATTACTAAAATCTTTTTTTACTGATAAATAAATAACAAAATTATTGAAATTTTACTAAGTCTTTAAAACAGTAAAAATCAAATTTTAAATAAAATGCAACTAAGTCAATAAATAAACAATAAAAATTAAATACAAATAAATAATCAAAAAATCCTTACTCTTAATAGCCAGGTGATATTCCTTCAAATATCGGCTTTCCAACACTGTCTTTTCGTGTTCAGGGCATCTGTATTTATATTCTTTTTCAAGAGTTTTTGTGCCAAATAAGCGTGGTTCACCACTACTACAGCAAAGCTTCGAAATGCATATAAAAACTTATCTCTGCTTGTATTTAGGCTAGCGGTTTTTTTCAATATAGATTGATATTTTAAATGTACAATTTAAAACTGAATTTAATATAAACTAAATAACATTTTAATAGAAAAATAAAATACAGTCTTAACGGCAATATAATAAACAATTTCGGTTCTTAAACGATACAGGGCGTACCCAAAAGATTTATAAACAAAACAAACAATCTAGCAGTAAATTATTTAAATAGCTTTAAATAATAATAAACGGTCGTTGAAAAATAAATATCTGTTATTAACAATGTCCAAAATATACGTAACTTTATTAAAACTAATAAGAAGTAATTATTTTACATTCAAGTAGTAAATTATGCATATATTTATTAAACGGAACGACTCTTTTACTCATTATGATAAACGTTATAGTCAAAATATAGGTTTTTAGTTTTGTAACGTTTTGGCAGTTGTTGGTAACTTAGTGACATTTAGTTTTCTTAAAGCTGTGACCTGCATAAGAAACTTACTTGAATGCGGGCGTTTGTAGTGTAAACTCGTGTTTAACTTTTACTGTTCTGAATACTTTTCAATTTTGTGGTGGACGTTATTAGTTTATAATAAACGTCTCTTCTTCAGTTTGCCGTTAATTATTCCCAATAGGTTATGGGCTCAGAACGTTCGTAACTGTGTTTAATAAGGTTGGGATAAAAAACGTGCAAAATAGAGAAAACGTGAACGGTACCACATGGTCGAAAAAGACATTAAAAATCTTCGTGTTTGGTTTGTGTGGGCTTTTATAAGTTAATAAAGGATTTCAAAACACAAACAGAAAATTTGGAAGATGCCAGTAATAACTGGAGAAAATGGCAAAGACAAATTGAATTGCTGTTGCGTCACCACGAGGTCCTGGAGATCACCCTACAAAACTAGGAGCGGAGGCAACTGCGGGGCAAAAGAATGCGCTCGAGTCAGAATTAAAGAACTTTAATAAACGTGACAGGCCCAACTTATTTTAGTTAGTAGCTTAAATGATGCCAATGTCGATTTAACGGCATCATGTGATACAGCGAAAGCTGTCTGGGATAAATTGCTCTCGGTTTACGAACAAAGTTCCGGCCAGCGTGTAGATCGGCCGATGGAAAGTTGTTTCAGCAGTGAAAAAGATCCTTCGCGTAATTTTTGCGAGTTTAATGACGAGCTGAAGAGACTGGTTAGTACCGAGCTGTCAGAGTTGCTGTTAATGAGTCGAATCATGTCGATGCTGCCAAGCGAGTTTTTCGAATCTAAAAGCGTGTGGAAGTTTGTGCCATTGGCGCATCGAACAGTTAATAAATTCACAGAAAGACTCTGTCACAGCAGAAGAAGAATTCTGTAATGGTTGCATGCTTGGAAAGCAACATCATGGAAATTTCAGAAGCCGAGCAAATAGACCAACTATATCGGGTGAACAAATTAGTGCTGATGTTTGGGGACATATGCAAGAAGTGTCACCAGGTGGTGCGAGATATTTATTGTGTTTTAACAGGTTGAGTGCCAAGTGGTGGCAATGTGGTCTCGCACATGATTTTGCTTTACCGGCCGCGTGAGACAAATGTGGACTCTCAAGCACTTGTGTGACATTTGGCTGTGTAAGTCGACTATGGTCTCACGTAACTGTGTAAAACAAATGGGATCATATAATGCATGGCCTGTCGGTCCTGAAACGTTATTTGGCCTGTGCACTGGCGAGACCAGAGTGTCACCACGCGGCCGAGAAATTAATTTTAAATATTAAATTTTTTTAAAACAGGCAAATGATAAACTTAATACTTTTATTTGTTAAAAGTTGTATAACAAATATAAAAAAATTAAAATAAACGACTCACATAACAAATATAAAAAATTAAAATAAGCTTGATTCTTACAAAATCAATATAAATGATTCACTTGGTCGTTTCATGGACAACAAAAAAAACAATGTAAATAAAAGTGTTTCCCACAAGCTTCGCATTTATTATTGTCAGCACTCTCTGACATGTTAAAACATGAAGAATCCGTGGTGACACATTGGTCTTACATGGCATTTTAGGACAAATAGCCAAATTGGTGGCCGCGTGAGGCCAATGTAGCATCACAAAAAAAAAATGAAATTTTAGGTAGTTCAGATTATTTTTTTCTTATCACAAACCACTGTTTGTGTGTTAGGACTCTATTATCTAAGTGTTTTAGCAAAAAAAAAACGAATGGCCTGTGCGATCCAACTTTTTTATTTTAAGGTGGCACTCAACCTGTTAAGGATGATTATACAAAATTTCGTCATGTGTTCTTTTTAAAATCAAAAATGGAAGTGTCGGAATGCTTAAAGACATTTTTAAACGAAGCGAAGACGGCCGGACATTCAACAAAATAATTATTAAGTGACGGTGGAAAGAAGTTTAATCATTTGACTGTAAGCAGGATTCTAAAATCGAATGGAATTAACTTTCGAATGTCAATGCCATACACACCAGAACAGAAGAGGGCCGCTGAATGTGAAAACCGGACTTTAGTTGAATGTGCACGTTCGATCATTCATGTAAAAGACTTACCAGTAAAATTATGGGCCGAAGCTGTTAATACGGTAGCATATGTATTTAATCGTATTGGTCCAACACCTGTCGAGGGCAAGTCTCTAAGTGAGTTATGGCATGGTAAAAGCAGTGTGACGTTCAGTCATATGCGAATCTTTGGCATGCAGTGTTTTGTGCATGTAGCAAGACAAAACCCGCAAAAATGGGACAAGAAAAGTGTTGTCGGACGATTTGTGGGTTACTGTGGCGATAAAAATGGTTATAGTGTGTGGATAGAAGAACAAAATAAAGTTACTCTGTCATGATGTCATCTTTAAAGAAGAAATTCCGTTGAAACGAAAACTTAATGTGTCACTTGTAAAAGACGAAAAAAAACAAGGGCCACATGTTTTTCCCTTGAGAGAAATCACTGTGTCGGAGGATCGGAGGAAGCCGTTATCTTGGAGGAAACTGTCGCTGTGGAGACAAATGTAACTCCAGAGGAAGCTGTTGTGCCATTGTCAAGTGGCGAGGAAGAAAATGTGGAGAAAAGAATGGGGCAGCGAAGAATCAAGAGATCGTCTTATTTACGCGATTGTTTTTTTTTTTTTGCAGAGTGTTCAACTCCAAGTTCCTATGGTGCAGCTATGCAGAGCAGCGAAGCAGATAAATGGAAAATTGCAATGAACGAGGAACTGACTTCCTTAAAAAGAAAATAATACTTGGGAGTTGGTGGAACCACCACCAAACAAAAAGGTAATCGGCCGTCGATGGGTGTTTCGTGTTAAATTTAAACTGGATGGATCAGTCAACCGTTACAAACCAAGACTTTAGCTTTGCTCTGAAAGCAGGGCAGGATTATGAAGGAACCTTCAGCCCTGTGGTTCGCTTCGACACAGCGCGAATTGTACTAAGTGTTGCAGCTTCGGAAGGCTACAACTTGTGCAGTTCAATGTGAAAACAGCGTTCATATATGGAACACTTCACGACCAAGTTTATATGAGCCAAGCGGAAGAATTTAGTGATGGAAGCGATCGTGTATGCAAGCTCAACCGAAGTTTATATGGATTAAAGCAGGCCCCCACGTATTGGAATAAAAGCTTTGTAAACTTTTTAAGTAAATTACAGTTTAATCAAAGCAAGGCCGATCTATATTTGTTTATTAGAAGAACAGAGACATCTAAAATAATTATTGCATTATATGTGGACGATGGTCTTATAGCAAGTTCAGAAAATGCAGATTTAAAATATTTTTTGAGTGAACTGGAAAAACAATTTAAAATAAATTTTGGTACAATGAACTGTTTTGTGGGCATGCAAATTGTTAGATTAGAAAAGAATTCTATTTTTATAGGACAAAGTGTCTACGTCAGAAGGATTCCGAAGCGATTCAGAATGGACGAATCAAACACAGTGAGCTCGCTTTCTGAAAGGGGCACTGTCAATCAAGAACATGATTCACTGCTGGAGGCTGAGGTTCCGTATCGTGAAGCCGTGGGAAGTCTAATGTACCTGGCGGTTGCCACCAGACTTGACATTGCGTATGCGGTTAGCAAGGTATCGGAAGCATTGGCCAACCCCAGAGCTTCCAACTGGAAATATGTTAAGAAAATTTTTAGGTATTTGAAGGGAACCATGGGTTGCTGTACCAGGCACACAATGTACTGAAAGCATACAGTGATGCAGACTATGCTGGATATATTGAAACAAGACTGAACGTCTTGCACAATGGTGATGCTATCATCTGGTTAAGCCAAAAGCAAAAATGTGTAGTTCTATCAACGATGGAAGCAGAGTACATATATGCTAGCGAAGCTGTAAAAGAAATTATTTGGATGAAACGGCTTCTCTCGGAGGTATCAGAAGTGCATCACACCCCTACGATTTTTGTAGACGGTGCAAGTGCAATCAAGCTTGTTAATAATCCTAAGTTCCACAAGCGTTCGAAACATATAGATGTAAAATTTCATTTTATTCGGGAAAAATTTAGTGCAGGTGAACTTAGGGTCGAACATATACAAGGAGAAGAGCAAGTTGCAGACGTATTAACAATTAGCTCGTTTAAGATTTTAAAAATTACGACCTCTGCTTGGTGTAATTGTTTTGGACTAATTATATTTTGGAAGGAAGTGTTAGAAATAGTCAAAATATAGGTTTTTTAGTTTTGCAATGTTTTAGCAGTTGTTAGTAGTTTGTGACATTTAGTTTTCTTAAAGCTGTGACCTGGATAAGGAACTTAATTGAACGCAGGCTTTTGTAGTGTAAACTTATGTTTAACTTTTACTATTCTGAATACTTTTCAATTTTGTGGTGGACGTTACTATTTTAGAATAGACGTTTTTTCTTAAGTTTGCCGTTAATTATTCCCAATAATAAAACATAATTTAACTGCTAACGTAAATTAATTAAAATTGCAAAACGAAAAGAATAATATTTAATGAAAAAGTAAATTATTATTCAACTTATGTTTTCAAAACGGTACGGAATTAAAATATTTGCTAAACATATTTACCTACAGAGTTATACCAATGTGATTCGGCTACTAATATAAAAATAAAATGACTGTGAAATCATGCTAAAAAAACACTTGTTACAGTGTTGGTAGCCATTTTACCGTTTTGCACCGCCGTCATGATTATTTATTGCCGTGTATATATGTAAAAAGGATTTATTAACTTTGTCCTTGACTTGGTTTAATTGCTAAAATATACGAGAATCTGATTTTATGTTTATTTGACTACTATTCTGAGTCAATGTTGCTTTAATGAAATAACTCTATTATTTATATTTTGGGCTTTCTTATTTACACCTAACAGGAATCCTGGATTAATTCTCCAAACCAGTTACTCAGAAGCAAACACCGTTACATATTTCGACGCTCAAACATATTTTCTTATATATTTTGGGCGTCCGAACAGACACTGTTACAATACTTTTATATTAATTTTCTCCTAGTGTGCCTACAATAAAATTATTGATTTTTACTGTCGCTTCGCGTATACCAATTGCGGTTTGTAAATAGCGACAACTAAGGTTTATCTATCATAGTTTTAAAATTTAACACAAATGAATATAAGGGAAAAGCTGAACATAAAGAACAAAATCTGGTTTAATAAATGCTGGATATAAATTTTAACTCTGTTTATGACACTTGCAAATGCTTCATATTCTTTGGCAATTTAAGGAGGTTTAACTTATATTAACTAACATCATCAACTGAATCAAATTTTTAACATGATGATTTTCTACTATGAAATTTAATACGATAAATTCATTTTTCACAAAAAACAATCCTTTCTTTCATGCTTCGAAATGTTTTTTCCTTTCGTGGCTGCAATCCGAATATCTTATTTAATAAATCCAATCAAGTCAAACAAACAAATAATTTTTCTGGCCCAACAAATAGTTAGTCATGAAAACAAAATTATGTCACTTTATTAAAAATTCAGTAACTGTCAACTTAGTCAATTCTGTGTATATCTATTTATTTATTTATTTATTTGTTGTTTTTATTATTATTATACGGCATACATGTAGTTTTTCTCTCCCCAGGATAGGCAGTGTAAAACGGTAGAAATAGATATATTGTCATTAAATATAAATGTAACGTTAATAAATACAAATTTAGGAAAAGATGACAGTAGTACGAAATTGATATTAAGCATATTGTTATTAAATTTTAGGAGTGAACGTATATTTTATGTATCCTACACAAGGGTTAAATTACATTATTTTTAATGTTTATTTATTTGCATCATTTTAAATACTTATCATTTATTGCTGATTTATCCGATCTCATCATTATTTAGTAATTCTATTGATTAATAATTTAAAATTAACTTTACTCGGCACTGGTTACTATACATATTTTAACAAAGCCCAACATTCCTCATTCGAAAAGTAGTAAATACGAAAATTATTAATTATTTTATAATTATAGTATTTATATAAGATAATTTAATTGTACTCAAATCCCTCATATCGTACTAAGATTATTATTAGGGTTTTTAAAATGTTTCTTCTTTTTTTGTGGGTTGATTGTTTTTGTCCTTAGTGATATTCTTATGTGTTGTTCTCGAGTCCTGGTTCGTTTGAGGCGTGGAGTTGTTCAGACCTTTAAATTATCAAGCTATGTTATTTTTGTAATAATCGTGTGAAATATCCATTGAATTGGGAGTGATATTACAAAAATTACGTAAAAATTGCTAGGAATATTTTCTGTTTAGAAGATTTTTGAGTATTTGGTGGTTCCTGCAATTGTCGTTTTATACGGATTCGTCATCAGCTCAGAAAAAACACGAGAACTAACCCTCAGACAAGTTTATGAAAATTCAAAGGAGCCTTCTACTAGGTGTAGAAGTGAGTAACTATTTTTTTGTTTGCCTTTTAGTTATGTAATGGTTCTTTTCTTTATTTCAGGGCTTTTCTTTTTCCTTTGCTTTTTCTTTTTCCCTATTTTCTAATGTTAATCCCTTAAACGGTTACCGTTTATGTTAACCTCAGGCATCCTGTGTATAATATGATGAATGGGAACATCACTCATAGATTTTTGGCAAGCTGCATCATCAAATAAGTATGACTCATTTTTATTTTTGTTGATGATTTTTAAGATCATAATTTGCTAATTAATTAATATTAAAGATAGTCATCTAATTATTTTGTTTTAATTTGTTTACCACTTAATATCTCCCCTGTACAATGAATTATTCAGAGAACCACTCTTCTTATCCACTCCCCCGATGACTAGTTGGCCGGAGTGCGTGGCTACCATCGCCGCTCACTAAAAACTAATTTTTTGTTGCTGGCAGCCTATTACGTATGAAAATTTGATATATTCTTAGATAAAGGTGGAAATTCACTTTCACTTTATTCACTATTTTTATTTAAAATATAGGTGATATATGATATTTTTATTATTTTACGTTAGGGCAATAGCCGGGCTAACAACGTCCTCGGATGTAGTCGACGCCTCTAAGCATGCGCCAGGGGTACGGTTTGAGACAAAAGTTCTATAGCCAAAATAAAAGGTCCTGATTTCCCTCCTCACAATACAACTGGCCGACCAGCTAGCAGTGAGGATGGTGTGGATAAAAAACAACAGAGCGCCACCCGTTTGCAGCCAGTGGTATTGGAGGGGACTTTAATCAGACTAAACGGGAAAGTTGTAGGGAAAGGTACAGAAATTTTAAATGTCACTGAACGTTAATGTTTATTATGGCTTTTTAACGCGGGTTTTTAGGGATTTTTATAGAAATTGAGATACTTCTGATGAAATATGGGAGATATACAGCACGGGTCGATGAATGTAACTGCTTTAAAAGCAGAGCAAACAAAAAGAGGTGCAAAATTAAGCGGGCCTGAAGAACAGCTAATTCAAAGGTAAGTGTGTTTACTTGGACAGATTTGTCAAAAGTATGCATTATTATGAAGTTTTAAGTTCTGTTCACAGTCTTCAAGACTATGATAGAAATAATAATTTCGTTGGAAAGCAGTAATTTACTTGCTCAGTAGGGAAATTACCTACCAGAGGTGTCTTATGTCATTAAGGTTAGGTTATATCATACATGAGCATGATGAAAACAACGAATGTGCATGATTATTACTTACGATTTTCTGTAGTAGACTCTTTTGGTAACGCATAATCGTCAGGATTAAAAAAGGTTGATAACGATAGTGTCATTATGTTACTTTGCACTTCAAGTACCGTGGGTGAGAGTCTCATTCGAAGATCACAATTAGGGGACTAGCGTTTTGCTATCTTCGTCTCGCTTACAGACGAGCAACGAATTCCCTTGCGGGAAATCATATGAATACGCGAAACGACGTAAAGTCGGGGTCATATCTTTGACAATCATAGTGTTACGCTGGCTCTCTGGAGCCTAGAAGTCAAAGATAAACCGCTCTTCCGGCTTTCATAGCCGCCGCCGTCGTGGTAAGATCTTTGGCAACCATACCGTTATGCTGGCTCCCTGGAGCTCGGAAGCCAAAGAGAAACCACTTTCCCTATTTTCATAACCGCCGTTAAGGACAGAGAGCCACGCTTAATTATCGGTCCACACGTCTGGGGCAGGAAACTCTGACCTGGTCTCTGTGACCGAGGACCTGTATATTACCTTGTACTAGGGCCTAGGCACCGACACCATCGCCGACATGGAGACGAATAACACGGAGTTTACTCAAGAACCCGGGGGAGCAATCCCCGCGGAACTCTCCTTTTTCCACGAATAGGTACGGATAGCATTAAATAAGTTTTATACCGCGTTGCCATTCTCTCCGTACGCGAGCTCAGAAAATTTCACTAAATCCAACTAGCTTCTTTTATTACGAATAAAATGGCAATGTTAATCAAAGTACGACTCTATATGCTTGGGGTTCGCGGTTTTCATAGGGTTTGCTCGGTGGTACCAAATGATTTACAGATAGAAGTTTTATAAAGCCATATATCAACACATTTTCATAAATAATTAGTTAATTCAATATTAACTAACATAAGATCAGTTATCAGTGTTTGGAACGTTCGTTCATATTTCAGTATGAATGTTAGGTCTGGTTTAGGA